>SCDY01000010.1:471-184756 GCA_004143825.1 Drosophila micromelanica | reverse complement strand
AATTCATGTCAAAAATTTTCGAATATATACCCTAGTGTTCCCATATGAGGAGAGGTTTCAACTTTCCCCAGCCATAACTTTGGCAAAACTCAACCGATTTTCATAAGGATGGTCTTTTTGTTCATGGTTCGGTGTCTAAATGAATTCTACATTTCAGATTAAAAATAAAATTTTTGGTCCAAATTCATGTCAAAAATTTTCGGATATATACCCTAGTGTTCCCATATGAGGAGAAGTCTCAACTTTCGCCATTATACCCTTTTTATCCATTTTCAATGGGTTCAGGGTATAATTATAGCTGTACAGAATTTATCCTTTGAAATTCTTTATAAAATTTGAATACTTCTTAGTTACTACTTAAGAAGCGTCACGCTTTGCATTATCTGTCTATCTAACTTTCATCACATTTTGTATATATTAATTTGTCATGCAAAACAAAATTTATTGAACAAACACATATCCCTATTTTGAGTACAAAAAAAATATAGCATACATTTTGGAGCTAAGCAGCTGCGTCTTTGAAACTTGACATGTTTAGCTGACATTTGGGATTCGCCTATGTATTTTTTTGCTAGACTGTGCAAATAATTTTGCACAAATTGGCTATAATGTGAATAAACAGAATCGAGTCAATGCAAACATGAACAAGAAATGTAAATGAAAATTGATTTGCATGCAGGCGAGCAACTCTTATGTGTGTGTGTGTGTGTGTGTGTGTATGTGTGATATGTGTGTGGTTTGAATATCCATGGGCAAACATAGATTACATAATACAAAAAAAAAACAAATAAATAAAATATTGAAAGCGTAAAATATATGTCCTGGCATGAACTGTAAATAATAGATGTACATATTAAGTAAGCACACACACTAAACACACACACATACACAGAAATACATGTAGACTAGAGGCCCAGTTAATATTATAAAAACCCAGCCGATACCAAGGAGTGTTTATATAATATGATAATTATGGCTTGCAAAACATTTTAATGTGACTTTTGTATGCTCTTTCTTTTAATGCCATAACCCAGGGCGCTACCAAACTGACCAAGGATGACATTGAGAAAGTATTTTCGCTGTACGATCGTGTAAGTATTAAAAATTATTATAAAAATACTTTTGTTTATAATTAATGATGATAATGAAATGCAGGACAACAGCGGCACCATTGAGAACGAGGAGCTGAAAGGCTTTCTCAAGGATCTGTTAGAGCTGGTCAAGAAGGTAAGTTAAGGATTAGCCCAAGGCTTCCACCTAAGCTACATTCTTTTAATACGCCTGCAGGATGACTATGATGCCCAGGATCTGGCCGCATTCGAGGAGACAATTATGCGCGGCGTCGGCCACGATAAACATGGCAAAATATCGCGCAAGGAGTTGACCATGATCTTGCTGACCCTGGCCAAAATATCGCCCGAGGATGAACAGTAAATTGGCCAAACAAACAAAAAAAAATTTATGAAAAGCTAAAGCTACACACAAACACATACATATATATTTTTGTTACCAATTTGGGTAAATAATGCAAATGGGGCGTGTTTTGTGGCCAGAAGCCAAAAATTGATTACTTTAAAAACAAAAAAAAACCGCCCAGGCGCAGCTCGAGGACAGAACCTCACAAATGCAAAGAAAAACATTTAAAGAATACCACAAAATGCTTAAAAAAAGCGTGCAAAACTCTCAGCAAATTACAAAAAAAAAAAAAATAAATAAATAAATATAAAAACTTAAAGCCAAAAGCAAATTAAAATTAAATGTTTCAAAATTATTAAATGTTTATGCATGTTAAGCTTTAAAAGTCTATTTCCTAAATCAGAGCTATAAAGCAAAAAAAAAGCAACAGCAAATTTATTATGTATGTGTATTCTTAAAATAAAATACAAAACTTAAGATATTAAATAAAAAACCGAAAAAAACCTACCAAAAATAAATATGTAAAATTTACTTTTTGACAAAGCAACTCGAAACCAGCCATAAAAATTTAAAAAACAAAAAGTTCAGTACATCGATTTTAAAGTATTGTCTGAGATAAAATTTTGGGTACCCAGCATACTCGTAATATTTATATTTTCTATTTCCTATATATTGCATACTCATTTATATTAAAAAAAATAGGGAAAACAAACAACATAAAAAAAACTAATTTAATTTTGACTTAATTAAAACTTAGCTAAGTGTAAGAGCAGACACTCAACAATTTATTGCAAAAATAATAAACAACAAATAAAAGAAAATTATTATATATTATTATGTAGTGTGAATTTTTTAGATAATTGTTGTTAATAATTGTGTGTACTTATAATTATTATATTATATAATATATATAAATGTACTGTATAATGAATACACATATATATATATATATATATTTTGATGCGTGTGATTTTTCTGCTTAGTTTTTTGGACAATTTACCTAATTTTTGAGTGTATAAAAAACGAATACTACACACACACACAAAATTACCATATATATCGTATGAAATATAGATTATTTGGTAAAATTTTTTTAGTGCATAAGTTTTACCCAAAAAGTAGGCGCCAGGCCAGCATCAATCAAAGCACTCGACGAACAGCAGCCAATTGGCACTCGAACACGGCGCCCCGGTCCAGGCAGGTAATAAAAAAAACCCAAAAAAAAAAAGAAACTGACAGAAGCGAAAACTAAAATCCATTTAGAGCAGTCGCCCCCCTTCCACAAAATCCCCCTTGACATGACTTGAACACATGTTGTACTTGTGCTCATGCTAGTTCTTGATTTTTTTGAGCAGGGGCGGCGTTTAAGAGGGGGTCTGTTTTAAGAGGGGCAAACCTGATACCTTGACTTTTGTAATTCGAAACAAAACTTAAAATTGATCTATTTTAGCTGCTTTACATTGTTTAAAACTCCTCAAGGTGCTATCTCTATTATAAATACTTAAAGCCAACTATTGGTATATAACTATTTTTCAATTTTAATCACCCCAAAAAAAACCCCTAAGCTTTAATTTGCCCAAATTTAACCATAGCCAAAAAAAAAAAATAAACTCTTATTTCCAAACTAATTGAATTAAATCTTAACTAAGCTTGAAAAAATAAAAGCGGAAAAAAAATTCGTATGTAAATCTATGAAAAACTCCAAAACAGTATATATATATATATATGTTATAGAGAACTGTGCGATGCAACAAAATGCCAAGTAAACAAAGAATCCAAAAAAATAATTAAAAGAAAAAATATCGTATATTCTATATATATTATACCTTACTTATGCTAATGTTTAAGTCGAAAATATCAGAACGATACACACACGAACATGCATGAAAAGCTTCAGAATGGACTTTCCAAACATATATATACGATTACACTCAAAAAACACGATAACAAAAATACATTAAAATACTATAAACTATAAACTACAACTAACTATGCATATATATGCTATATATAACTACTACATACCTACCATATATGTCAAGCAAAAATTCTATGAAATGAAAAAGTGTGTTTTAATAAACTATCGATAGATCACAATCTCAAGACACGATGAACACATTGTTTCAATTTATTTTAAAATTCTCAGCTAAAGCTGCTCCCGATTCTGCAGTTCGAGCAGTTCGTTGAGCCTCTGAATCAGCGAATTTAGGCAGGCGATATTGGCATTCATATCTGGCATCATTTTGTTCCCAAGCGTGCTCTGCGCCTGCGTCACCTCCGGCTCCTCCCCCTGATTCTCCGACGTGGCCGGGGTGCTGCTAAACAGCTCATTTATATAGTCCATGGTCTCCTTGATCTTCTGGCAATGGCTACTTGTTGGAAAAACAATAGGGTTTATTAGTAAAAATACATATTTCAGTGGTTGACTGATTGATTGAGTGATTGATCTACTCACTGACTAGCTGATTGACTTGATTGATAGACTGACTGAGGGACTAACTTCTGAGTGTGCTGCCACCACGAAGCTTAACTGATTATATGATAAACGGACTGATTGATCAACTGAACTAAAATAATTGATACATCGATAATCGATTCTACGAAAATCAATTTGAGTCGAGAGAGAAAGTATAAGAAAGAGAGGGAATAGAAAGAGAGAGTTAAAAGAGAGAGAGAGAGCTGAAGCGGGAGAAACAGATATAGAGAGGAAGAAAGATAAAAAGAGAGAAAGAGATAGAAAAAGAAAGAAAAAGATAGACAGATAAAGGGAGAGGAAGTGAGAAATTGAGAAAGAGAGAGAGAGTGAGATAGAGAGAGAGACAAAGATACAGTAAGAGAGAGGTAGAGGAATAAAGAGAAGGGGATACAGATACAAAGAAATGGAACGAAAGAGAGAGAGAGAAAGTAACAAACAGAATTAATACCAGAGAGAGTAAATGAGAATAGAAGCAAATGAAAAAGGAAAAACAGTTAAAGTATTGAGAGAGTGCGAAATTGAAAACAGCAGAGAGTGGGTGAGAACGGAAGAACACCAAAAATCTGAATTCATGAGAATCGCATAGAGGAGTCTAATTTACTTTGCTGGACAATTTACATAAGGCCAAAGAACTGAAGACATTTTCTTGAATTGCTTTTAAATTGTGAGTAAAATACTGTTAACTCATTTAAAAAGTATTTTGGAAATCCAGCTCCTAAATGGATGGAATAGCTTCGGTTTACCCAAAACTAATTGCTGATATGGCAACTATATATATCTTACCATTTGGGTAGTTGGAATTCGAATCCATCAAAGTACCGCCACTTGCAGTTCTGCAGATGCCAAGCGAGCGTTAAGACCTTCATCTCCGCCTTGCGCCACTCCAATTTTCTGGCACGCTTCGGCCTGACTTTACGGATCGTCTCCCAATGCCAAGTGTGCGTCTGCATTTGCCGTAAGCGCTCCGCTTCCGCCGCCGCCAGCTGCCGCTGCTCTTCCGCCAGCTGCTGCTGCTCCAAGTAATCCGTCACCATATCCGCATAGTTATCCAGACCCACAGTCAAGAGCATATCGCGCAACGAGGACGTCTTCCCGATGCTGCCGTCGCGACCGAAATGCCGCTCCAGAAATTCGATAGCTTGGCTGGCCGCGTCCGTACAGCGGCGACAATCCGCCGGAATAGTGGCGCGAAAAACGAAGCCCGACGGATTGTGGAGCATAAAACGCGTGCTATCGTTGGCATACGTGATAAACGTCTGGCTGTGGATGGCGGAATCGAAATTAAAGCCAGATTTGAAGATGATTTTTGGGGGTACTCACCATTTGTCAATGTTAACGCTCAATTTGGTAATGCGTCTAAAGGACATCGCAGCTTGTTAACAAGAATTTCGCTTATAAACTTGAATATTTCGAAAAACAAAACACGAAAAAAAACTGAATACGTTTATGAAACTCTTTTCACTGTCTACTAAAAATTGACAAAAATTTTGTTTGTACATTTTTCAGTTGATTTCCCGATTGTAGGAGGCCTCAAAGTCGAGACGCTGCTGGTAGGCCAGGCGCTGCAATACGGTCGGATGGGTGTGGTGCCAGCTGGCGTAGCAATCATCGTAGACGGGGAAGCTCATGTGATCCGCATAGATTTTGATCAGGGCGAAGCGCAGCTGCATCGAGTAGCCCAAACGGTGGGCAAACCGATCCGCGGCGTACTCAAAGCGACGCAGATTCCAGAGCATCAGGAAGTTGGCCAGCGTCAGGTACGGCGTCAACGCGAAACGGAGCACAATGATGAGGCCAACAATAATGGGACAGAGGCCGGGCACAAATCCAACCGCCTCGTATAGCTGAGGGCAATGGTAGAATAGACCGAATAGCACCATGGTCAGCAGAAAATGCAGCATCATTATGAAGGTCGCCTTGTAGAAATGTCCGCCCTTCCAGTGGCCCAGCTCATGGGCCACAACGGCCACCACCTGCGAATTGACCAGGCCACGTCCAATCTCAAACGGCTGCAGCTCGTTAACCGGAAGACCCTTATTAAACAGAAGGGTATCAAAGATGACGATGCGCTTCAGGCAGCAGCTGCCGTAGAAGTAGGCGTTGCTGTACTGCACCGACTTGGTCTTGATGATGAACACACGGGAAATGGGAAAGTTTGTCTGTTCGCAGACGCGCAGCACATCCGCGTAGAGGGCGCTGTCCGGGTTCAAAGGACGCTGTCTTCCGATGCAGGGCACACACAAGGTGGGCAAAAAGAATACCAAAAATAGGGTGAACAGGGCCCAAAGCACCCAAAAGTATAGGAAAAAGAAATAGCCAATTGCCTTGACGCTAAATACAATGAGCAGGGTAATTGGCACCAGGATGAGCTGGGCCAGGATAATCGACACGATGCCCATTATGCAATACATATACCAGGGATAGCTCGGCTGGCTGCCATAGCGCAGCTCCAATATACACTTGTCGTAGAGGAGCACGGGCAGACAGCGCAGCATTATATAGATGGTCAGATAGAAGACGAAGATCAGGCTGATCCAGATCTCTTTATCTGTAGCCTTGGACAGCGTTTTGGTGGCCAGGGCCCAAAGGAACGGATAGAAACCGCATAATAGCTCGACAATGCTTATGATTATCTCCATGCTGTGCTTCCACATGTACAGCTCCATTTTGTGCAGCTCATAGATCCGGGCCCGATGAAAGATATCCGGCGGTATAATGCCACGCAGCTCCTCCGGGACCATGGATGCGCGCAAACAGGTCATGTGCTAAGGTGCTGGACTAATGAGGCTGTTGGCCAATTGGTTGGAGTAGCTCACCTGTCGCTTGGCCAAGATTATTTCCCACAAGTGGTCGAGGCACAGCACCAGGATCAGCAGATAGAGCAGATAGCGCGGCTCCAGCTTCGGCCAAGTGTCGTAGAAAACCATTGCTCAGCATAAGATCATGTTTCCGGGCCCAAACAACAATAGCAATAAATATCAACAAATGGCACACATGTGTAGCTATTATATATATATATATATTATATATATACAATAAATGGGGTGATCCGAAAAATAAAAATTTGATGTTCCACAGATGTGGACTACTATGTTTGCTCTCACGAATCAATCTTTTGACACGAAAAGGGGTCTTAGATCGTTTTCCTCCGCGTGTTTCAATATTTGTTTTTACTCATTTCATTGAAGTATCCTACAATTTTACAAACTTCCTTCTAAGTTTTTCAATCAAATATCAACTTTTTGATGAGAACTCGCTTTTTCGCAGGGCAGTCCTTTCCACGTCCCATTGCTATGATTATTCTTAACTTTTATGATGGAAACAATTAAATCTTATTTAAAACTAAAAAATGGGTGCCGACTACAAGCGCAATTCCGAAAAATATTGGAGATTGACCCAAAAACGGCTAATGGTGCGATTATTTTTTTTTTTTCGCCATTTTTTGGGCATTTTTCTCAAATATCTAGTGCGAAATTTGAAGATCGGTAATGCTGGTTTTGTTTATAGAAAATTCTAAACAGTATAAAAAAAATCCAAATTTTAAAAATTCAAATTTTTTTGTATCAAGAATAAAGTGTGTTGTTGTAGTGCCATTATTTTTTTCGCAACTGTATATATACACAATAAATGGGGTGAACCGAAAAATAAAAATTTGATGTTCCACAGATGTCGACTATGTTTGTGCTCGGGATGCCTCCAGCTGATCGAGTCGCTCCAGGCGATGCAGCACCGTTGGATGCGTGTGATTCCAACTGGAGTAGCAGGCATCCGATATGGGATAGGACAAGTTGTCCGCATAGAGCTTGAGCAGCGCCTCCTTTAGGTTCGAGGCGTGGCCCAGCCTGAAGGCGAACTTATCCGCCTGATATTCGAATTGGCGCGTCGCGGTCAGCATTAGCACATTGGAGATGGTGAAGTAGGGCGTCATCACGTAGCCAAAGATGATGAGGAAACCGACAATGATCGGCTGCAGGCCCGGCGCAAAGCCCACCGCTTGATAGATGGGCCCATGGGGAAAGAGGAAGACGAACAGGAGAATGGTCAGCGCCAGGTGGATCTTGAGCATGAGGAACGCTTTGTAGAAATGGCCGCACTTCCAGTGGCCCAGCTCGTGGGCAACCACGGCCAGCACCAACGCATCGCGCAGACCCTTGCCCTGCTCCTCCGACGGCAGCACTGAAGGATTGCGCAGGCCACGGTTCAGAAGTAGAGTATCAAAGATCACAATCCGCTTCAGGCAGCAGCTGCCAAAGAAGAAGGCATTGCTGCCCATGCTCGGATCCCGCACCCGAATCACGTACACCTGTCGCATGGGAAAACCCAACCGGCTGGTGAGCTTCTCCAGATCCGTCTTTAATGCGACATTCTCGAGCGGCACACGCTTACCGAACAACGGATCAATAATGCACGGCAGGATCAAAATGATCAATATGGTCAGAAAGAGCAAGCCTAGATACAAGGCCAGAAACGCAAATTGGCCGGTATATCGGACCAGGGCCACCACAACGGAGACCGCGATGGCCCCCATCAAGACCGAACAAATGATATCCAAGAGTTCGTAAATGATGCGATAATACCATCTGGGTTTTGGGTGCTTTATCAGGCTGGGTATGCAGCAGCGAACGTAGATGTTGCCCGGCAGCGATTTGAGGGCCATGTAAATGGAGAGTAGGTTGACGAACAGGATGGACACACAGATCTCGTGGCGCATCCACGGCCAAATGGCGCAGTGGCCAGCCAGCCGCCATAGGAACGGATAGAAGCCAAGGTAGAGTTCGAGGCAGCCGCAAATGACGACCACAAACAGCGTATTGACCACGATGAACCAGATCTTGTGCAGCTTGTGGGCGCGCATCCGATCGAACTCGGACTGTGGCAGATATGGCTGCAGGACGACCGGCACGTCCTTAACCCGATAAACTATGATTATCTGCAATTCAAGTTGGTTGGATCAAATAACGAACGGAGCGATTGGATCGCAGTTACCTCGCGCAGCAGCAGATAGACCGCCCACAGACTATCCGCAATCAGGATGAACAGTATAATGAGCAATATAGCGGCGGGATCGTTCCAGAACGCATTAGTCATTGTACGGGTTCGGTGATCAAACTTGACATTTTGGCCAAATAAATTAGGTTAACATTTTAGAATTTGTTCAAGTCGTCTATCGCTTGCTTTATTGAAATCTACAAATACAACTAGACAAAACGGGGGGGAAAACTACGTTGCGTGACGTGACGTGACGTGACGTTACTGTACGATACGAGCGAAGCTAAATGCTTTGGTCTTGGACTTGCGACTTGGATCGCAAGTAAACACCATCTACTGCACCTTCTTCGACTGGCCGAGCTGCTTGAGCCGTGCGAGACGCTGCAGCAGCGTCGGATGCGAGTGATTCCAGGTGGAGTACAGCCAATCGTAAACGGGGAAGCCCAAATTGTCCAGATTGAGCTTGATCAGGGCACGACCCAGTTGTTCCTCGAAGCCCAGCTTGTGCGCAAACTCATCGGCCTGATACTCGAAGCGACGCGACAGAATGGTCATGGCAAAGTTAATGATCGCATTGTACGGCGCCATCACGTATGTGAAGACAATTAGTAGACCCACCAGAATGGGTCGTGTGCCGGTCTGGAAGCCGAGTGCCTCGTAGAACGGCGCAAACTTAAACAAATAGCCAAATACGAGAAACATGAGCAGCAAGTGCACCTCCATAATGACAATATTCTTGGTCACATGACCGAGCTTCCAGTGGCCCAGCTCGTGGCCCAGCACGGCCAGCACCTCCTCATCCGTGCATCCCTTGCCCTTCTCATCATCTGTCAGTTCCGAATCGTCCGCTTTGCCCTTGTTCAGCAGCAGCGTATCGAAGAGCACAATACGCTTGGAGTTCCACAGTCCGTAGAAATAGGCATTGCTGTGCGAGGAGCGTTTGGAGCCTTCAACGACATACAGCTTGGTCAACGGAAACTTGAGCGACGCCGCCAAATCCTCAATGGACTTCCGCAACGGGCCCTGTTCGAGGGGCGTGTATTTGTCAAACAGCGGCGCAATGAAGATCGGATAGATGGTGAGCAGCACAAGCGATATGACGCCGGTAAAGATCCACAGCCAGATGAAGAAATTATCGCCGCCACGCTGCACAATGAATATAATCGCGGCCGTAATGGGCAGCATCACCACCTGGGTCACCAGGAAACCCTTCACCTGATCCCAGGCAAAGAAACCAGCCGTTTGCTTATTAAAGCCATGCTTCTCCTCCAGCACAAAGATCTTGTAGATCTTAAAGGGCAATGATTTGAAGGTGGACAGCACATTCGAGATGAGCACAAACACGAGGCTAACGATTATCTCATTGCTGGCGTCCCACTGCAGCTGATTGACCAGCTCCACCGACAGCTGCCAGATGTGCGCAATAAGACCAATGTACAGCTCCACGCATATCAGCGCCACGTCCATCAGCAGCGCCTTAAAGATGCCAAAGTTCTCCTGATCCAAGCCATATTTACGCGCCTTGTGGAACGTCTCCTCGCTCATGTGCGCTTTCAGCTCTTTGGGCACAGTCAGCGCGCTGCGGTAGACTTTTACCTGGGAGAGTTAGAAGGGGGAGGCAAATGAGGTAACATCAATTGCTGTGCCAATCAACGAACTTAGTTGACATTTACGAGTTACTAAATATATACATACATATGTGTACATACACATAAATACCTCGTAAAATACAGTCAAACATTAATTGCCGCTTTCAGCGCTGGCACGTGCCGGCTTTTATATCGAGTTGTACACACCTGTCGCAATGCTATATAGATTTCCAGGGCATTTTCAATTATGACTAATGCCAATATGCTGTAAAGAACAGTGTCCGCCTCTAACGTGGACATTTTCACCTGAATTTAATCAAACTAATAAAGTCGTATACTTCAACAAAGCCGCACTCTACGTTAGGGTTGTATCGAATCGCTCTGAACAAGTTCAATTGAACTTTTTATTTAACGGAACGATCGAACTATTTCGTCAATTATACATCATTCATTTTATTTTTATTAACATTCGGGAGTTCTCCCTTGAGTCCCAATTCGATCATTATTGCTTATGTACAACTTTTATGTTTCTTTAAATAAAGAAATCCACAGATCAAAAGCCGGTTAAAAATAAATCAATTTCATAAAAAAATTTAATTATTTTTGCATTAATTTATAAATAAATTAGTTAATATCTTTAACGATACTACGACTAAGAAGCACGAACTGGCCTCAAAGAAACAAAAATTAATGATTAATTGAGTGAACGATTCGTTTAATCAATTGAACTATGATGTACAACTCTATTTCGGCTGGCACATAAGGGGTTATAACAGTGTTGCAAAGCTTGGCAAATATCGCATATCGATAAAAAGAAAACACCCCAAGCATCGATTACAGTCATTCCAAGTTGTTTTTCGAAAAATTTGAATTTATTATTTTGACTATTTGTTATTTAAAAACCAATACTAAGACTAGCGTATTTGCACATTAAAGCTCTCCACACTGGCATCGGCAATGTGTTTGTGTATTTCATTGACCTCCGCCTGTGTCATAGTGCGCTCCATATGGCGATAAACAATGCGGAAGCAAACGCTGGATTTTCCCGTCTTCGGATGTTTGAATTTGTCCACTAAACTGATCTAAAAGTAAACACAATAGCTTTTTTATGTGCATTATATATAGAGGCCAAATTGAGCTTACCTGTTCCACAACATCGCCGGCTACCGAGCGCACCAGATCATAGAAATCGTTGGGCGAGAATCCAGCATCCACCTCCACATCGGGAGGCAGCCAGAAGGACAAATCGTTTGTGCACTGCGGATAGTGTGAGATGGGTTTGTACTTGGGCAGATTCTGCAGATCCTGTTCGCTGAACTGCGATAAGAATCCGCTATCATTGGACCAGAACAGGCGAATGTCCGGTATATCGAATAGTATCATGGCCAGGCGCTCCAGACCGACGCCAAAGGCATAGCCAATGGACTGATGCACGCCCGCCTTCTGCAGAATCTCGTGGCGCATTATGCCGCAGCCGAGCACCTCCAGCCAATTGTCCTTGAAGTATATCTCCAGCTCCCACGAGGGCTGTGTGAAGGGGAAATAGGTGTCCACCCAGCGATATTTGATGCGTGGTCCAAACAACTCCTTCGTTAGCCCCACCAACACGTGCTTCATCTCGTGCTCCATGAGTTTTACTGCCTCCAGCGTATGGCACGGCTGTTTCGTCTGATCCATGCACTTAGAAGAAGGCAAAATTCGCTTGGGATCCGCAAGCGATCCACTCCACGTCTCCTCGAACAGCTCTAGGCCGGGATTACGCTCGAAGAGCTTGTCTTTGGTAACCAGACGGACTGCGTCCGCCTGGTGGAAGACTGGATAGTGTGTGCTGTCTATCTCATCCCTCCTGTAGACCTCGCCAACAACCAAAAAATTGTCCAATCCGCCAGAGATCAGCTCCACTTGATGGGCCGTCGTGTGGGCGCGCAACAAGTGCTGCTGATTAATGTAATAGCAGTCCGATTTCTGGCGACTCACATGGTCGCTGGGTATGAGCAGATTGTCAAAGTTCTGCTGCACGGTCACCACCGGATTTAGCTGGTCGTAGACGGAAAACAGGGGATTTCCGCGCTGATTACGATACGCACCATAGAAATAGTTGACAATGCGCTGACGCATTATCGACAACGGATGATCTCGCTGCATATGCTTGTTGAGCCCCAAATGGGACAATATCTTCGGTGTCACATTCGTCCAGCTGTCCGTGGCGTACGTGCCCCCGTTGATCTCCAATTGCAGCGGCTGCTGGGGGGTCGTCAGTTTTTTGGCCTCCTCGGCGGCGCTGGCTAGCATGCGGCGGTGCTGTTGGCGTCCCGCGTTGGCCCAACACAGTCGGGAGCCTTGCACACGCAGCGTCAAAAGCATTTCTGTGTTGTTTATTATTTATTAAGAGGCAAAATATTGCATTCTCTGTATTACAAAACAACAGCTGTTTGTATCGATGCGCGTGCGCTGAAAAAGTATCGATATTTACGTTAAGCACGATTAACCAGGGCTGCATGTCTTAAACTGTCGATAACAAGTGACCGTTAATAAATGTTTAGCGCAAATCTTGGCAACCAATTATATTGTTTTATTTAATTATTATATATGCAAATGTGCTAAAAGCTTTGTTATTAAGTCCAGTTTAGTTCAAGTGGAAAAACATTTTAAATATTGGTTCGAATCGCCTTGAATTAAACCCGGCTTTACTCTCTTAGTCAATCATTTTATATTTTTGCTCTTATTTGATTTCAAAATGAAAAAGACATTCTATAATATTTGTTTAATATTATATTTTTTATTTTACACAAAACATCAACATTGTAGTATGCCTAATTTGTATCAACTTTAAATGGCAAATCATATAAAAAGTGAATGTAATGATTTTTTGTACAGTTTGTAACGTATGCCCATTAAATTATAAAGTTTACTTTTGAGATGCTCATATTGGAATATAGAGGTTTTTTCCTGTGATTAAATAAATGAGGTTGAGCGCGGCGGTGTAATATACTGTTCTAAACCAGTGGATAACTGGAGGCTGAGGCAATGCCACACTGATTGTCGGCATTACGTGCCATCTTGATGAAGCCCTTGTCACCCCAGGTGGTGCCCCACGAGTTCTTGACCAGCCAGTAGTCCTGATTGTTTTCATCGGTGCCATAGCCAACGACCAGCACACCATGATCCAAGTTCTGAGGATCGCACTGGGGCTCATTGTAAATGCCCTCGGAGTAGAACTGGAATGACTCGTGGGAGGCATCAATGGCAACGGAAACGGGTCCAATGGTGGCCACAGCCTCGGACATCTTCTTCTCATCACCCTGGGGAATGTCAACGAAACCGCGATCTGTGGCACCAATGGTGCCCTTGTTGAAGTGGCAGGAATCATCAATGCCCTCATAGGGATACGACTTCTCAGTATCAATGCCACCATTATCCTTGATGTAGCGGAAGGCATTGTCCATCAGGCCACCGTTGCAGCCATTGTTGCCGTACTTGACGGAGCAATCGACCAGATTCTGCTCCGACAGGGAGATCAAAGTGCCCGTCTTACGGAAATGCTGACCCTCTAGAGCGCCGGTCGAAGAGAATGCCCAACAGCTACCGCAATGTCCCTGATCCTTGACCTCGGTAACAGCGCCCTTGCTGCGCCAATCCACCGACTTGGGCAACTTAACGTGCTCCGGCGAGATGAAGGTAACGCCCGCGAGGTTGGCATCAGATGCACTGCAAGAAAAACGAGAAAAGCTCAATCATGGAAAACTTGTTTCAACGAGAGCGTTTATCAAACTTACCGGAGCTGCTTGTGCAGCGTGTAGTTGAAACCGTTCATTGTCTGACGGAACTCGTGATGCAGCATGTCCGCATACTTATTAACGGCCATCTTGAAGCTCATCTTGCCGGCGGCAAAGCGCTGATTGTGCTTGGCAATCTTGTGTTTGTTCTCATTGAAGATCTTGAAACGGAAACGCTCCTCAGTCTCATCATGATAGTTCTTGCGATGCTCCAGCTGCAATTAGGAAAGAAAAATAATATGTATTTATCAACATGAACATTTCACACATAACAAGCGCTTATCAGGCAACGTGTTCTTCCAGCTGTTATCACGCCCTGTCATTAGCATTGTACCGATTATCAACTGCCAGCGATTAGATAGCTGCATACATCTCGTTAGCTACACAAACGAATGCAGCAATAAACACTTGCCGCTGTCCGGCCGAAGTTCAGGTCAAAGCAAAGCAAAACGATTCGTCGACTGCTACGGATTTAAATTTATTGCTCTTAAGCATCAAACATGATAAGCCCTGACACCTCTTATTAAAGCCCAAACACGAAAGGTGGTGCCAATAAGAAAACCCGGTGGGCCCATAAAACTGCCTATAAAATTATTTACGAGTTTGTGTTAACACAATCCGGTTAGTAGTTGTAAAATCAAACGCTCTCAACAACAGTTCGTTCTTAAAAATGAATGTAAATTTAGTCTACGACGAATTACCTTGTAAACATATTATCTTTATTATTATTTTATTTTTATGTATGTACTCAAAATATTACAATTGAAACTCTTCTCTTAGACCCGAGTTTAAGAAAATTAGTTTTTTAAAGAACATAATAATTTTTTTTTTATGTTTCTTGATTTTTTCATTAGAATTCTTTTTAAATTACATTAGGAGTTGAAGAAGCCCAACTTTGAGATTTTTAACAAAATAAATTATGTGTTTATCCCACAAGTACAGCGAATAGTTAGATATGCTTTTCAAAAAAAAGGGAGCAAAAATTTATATCGAACGATCTAGGTGAATTGTACTTCTGTGTCAAAAAACCAAAAATGCATTTCGAAAACTAAACAACCAAAACCGTTTTTAGTTTATACAGCTCTTTTGAAATCGATGCACAAAAGTAAAAGAATTGAATAAATAATCGGGAAAATTTTCTATAAATACATCGGACATATTACTGCACAAATGCAATTTACAAGATCAACGCCCAGTTCTTCATGTTGCACACATGTCCAGTCCCCATTTTCGAGCTGATTCTTTGGATAAATAAAAATACCAAAAGTGCAGTCGTCGAATAAACTGGTCGAACAGGCCAAACCCACATATGTACATACATATGTTTATGCATTACAATTATAACAGAAAAAAGCAATTGTCGCCCTGAAATTACCGGATGCCGTTGATGATGGCGATGATGGTGATGCTGGTGATGATGATGATGTTGGTGAATAAGCTGTTGATAAGGTTGTTGTTGTTTTTGATTGTTATTCGTTTTCATATAGAATTGAGATAATTGCCTCTGCTGCAAATTGTTGCTGTGCTAGGGGCCCAAGTGTGAAAGGAAAACCCGCCCAGTATTTTATTGATTTTTCACATTTGCAAATGTTGTTTTTGCTTTTTTTTTTATTAAAAAAATTTACACATTTAAAAAAGGCGTCGCAACGTACAAAATAGTTTTTGAACAAATCTTAGGAACAGTAATTAAATGCACATGTCTAATGATACATATATGTATATATT
Organism: Drosophila micromelanica; assembly: GCA_004143825.1. Taxonomy (NCBI): domain Eukaryota; kingdom Metazoa; phylum Arthropoda; class Insecta; order Diptera; family Drosophilidae; genus Drosophila; species Drosophila micromelanica. Next base: position 168,785 of record SCDY01000010.1, on the reverse strand, counting down.
AGCTTTTTCCTCGATTCTTTGCATAGTTGTTATTTCACTATACAAACTATTACTATTTGCATTTTTTTCTATTACTTAGCAAAGTCTATTTTTGCGTGTTAATATCCACAAATATCCACATCGTTAAACTATTTTTGTACTAAAAATATACCATACATATATATATGTATTTGTATAGGGACTATAGCATAGGCAACACTCGTATTTAATTCTGATATTATAATCTCTCCATTTGAATGGAGCAGCTGTCTTCGGCTTCAGGCGCGCCTGTCGTTGCTTGAGCTCCCGCTCCCGCTGCCGCTGCCGCTGAGGTCGTGGGTTCATTTAGTCCATCTAGCGGTGCAGTTGTTGCGGCCTTCTCGTATTCACGGCGTTTGCTCATTATGTAGCGCAGCACAAAACAATTGCAGATGCAGAGTGAAATTATAAATACGACGGGCACCACAACGTCCACAACAACATTTAAATCACTGGAGCTGGCCATTTTCTACGCGGTTTTGTTTATATAATATCTATGTTGAATGGTGTTGCCATAAAATTTTTTGGACTTTTGGTTGGCTTTAGCACGTTTTTCTGTATGACGCGCGTGCTTTCCTTTAATATCATACGGTTTCCTCCACTACCACACACGTTCTCTATATCTGTTCGCTCACTTGTTCACTACTCTTCGTCGTTTGGATTTCGGCGGGAACGCGCTTGCTCTATTGCCTCTCTCTCTCTCGCTCACTTGCTTTGCTCGCTGCCAGTGTTGCGTCTGTTTGCGTTGAGCGTCGGGTGGGTAATATCAAAAATAGCAGCCTGCCGCCATCAACTTAGTTCGCTGCGCTGTGCACGCACACACAAACACATGCACAAGCTATATGTATGTGTGATTATGTTGCTTGTGTGTCTAGTTATTACAGGGTATGCGGCAGGAATCGAAACGGTTCCGTCAAAAAGACGAACCGGTTTTTGGGTTTCTCTTCTTAATCACTTTTATATGCGAGTACTGATTTATGAGGATATGCATACATATTTTAATATTAACCGGTTAAAGCATATATACATCGCTTTGTGACGTGCGCATACACACACAAAACGCAAGTAATCGCCCACTTGTTAATTCCTCTTTACTGCTTTTTTTCGTGCAGTTCAAAAGAAAAAATAACAACAAAGTAAAGACTAACGAAAGCTTTTCGGTGTAGAGCTCGGCAAGAAGAAACAAACACAATTGATAAGCAGCAGCGAGTCACACGCCATTTCAAGTATGCCAAGCGTTGTTGTTGCTTGTTTTGCCTATTGCGCATAAATTGAGATGTTTATTAAATTAATAAAAAATAAAATAAAACAAAATCGTGTGATTGACAGTATTTTGGAGGAGGCCGCTTTTCACACGCTTATCGCACTTAAACGACAAACTAAAAGTTCAAAGGCCAACTGCCCGGCGTTTCTTTTTTTTTTTGTATGCCAGTTTGATTTGCCTTTATTTATTTTCGCACAAGTGGCGTGAAATGCAAACATTGCAATGTGTGCAAAAAATGCGCTTTTATGTATGCAACACTCTTTTTAGTACAAGTAAAATTTTAGTACAGCTAAAAGTAGGCAACACTTTTTAAGACATGTAGAAAACTAAAGGCAGTTGCAAATTTAAATTTGTATAAAATGTTAAACAAATAGGTATAGTGAAGAGAAAAATAATTTATACTAGTTTTAGTTTTAAACATAATGTATAAATGCCTGATAAGCTAACATGAATATTTAAAAAACAAGTTCAATTTATTTTTTCGTATAATTTATAACCTTAGTAAAGTAATTTAAACAATCTAGTAAAGGTTGTTAAAAGAAATACAACAAATTTTTTGCTAAATTAGGGGGAGGTAACCGCGTAAGAGAAACGAGCATAGAGATATCATTTAATTTGTTCTCGATTTATGAAAATTATAGTCTGGTGTGGATTTTTCATGTGCACTGCGTAGTAAATTGTAACCAATATGACTGCATATATAATCTTTAATTCTTCTAGTTAGTCTAGACAAAGCTGGAAACCTTTCAATAGTGCTTATTTCCCGATAAGAGACGACACAAATATTGCAAATAAAAACAAAACTGATAATCAAAGATTAATAAACAAGCATAGAGAGTTCAAAGCGCTCTACGCCGTAAACTAGCGCAGGCATAGAAACAAAGAACCGGGCACAAATTACAGAGCAATAAAAAATTCAAATATTTACATATATTAATTAACAAATTGAAATGGGTCAGAACAAGACATTAAAATGACAATTGTAAATGCTAATCGTTTTAGGAATTGTCCACTAGATGGGCTTATCAGTTGCGGCCGACGCTGCCAGTCACAAGCTGGAACGCGCTGGGTGGCTTATCAATGGTACAACGGTTCTCAAAAAGCCCGCCATTTCCTTTATCAGCATCTCTCATGTGACAATTGTGTGCCGGCATGTGACTGGCTTAATCAGTTCAGTTCAGCTTAGTTCAGTTGCAGCATAGCTTGCAAATACCACAACAACAAAAACAACAACAACAACAATAACAGGAACAACATTCACATGACTCAGCTATGAGATATGCATCATAAGCCGGGTAAAACAATGGCACCAAAATACAGTTTTAAACATTTAAATAAGTAAGATAACAAAGGCATTAATCATGCAGCTGCAATTGACACCTGCCGCAAAGAAAACAGTTGTTTTGGCTTCAATTTCGAGCTGCTGCAGCTAACCTAGCTCGAGTACAGTGAACACGGACATTGGGAAATTCAATTCTTATTGTTTAAATGGCACAAGGAAATAAAATCTAGTTATGAGAGTGCCCGACATAATATGAAACTCTAAAATTCACAAACAAAGCGTTGGTTTGAACCCTGAACCGAACCGACAATATATAATTTTTAAACATAAATTAAAGATCGATAAATAAAAAAATACATAAAACAATAAATAAAAATATAACACGTTTTGTAATTAGAGCATTTCAATAATAATAATTATCATTGATCATTTGAGCTGCTTTCGAAATTAAGTTAGAGTTCTAATTATCGAGTCAACACTGTTTTACGCACCTTAAAGCTTTGCCATTCCTCCTTGATGACATCGGCAAAGGAAACGGCCTGTGCCACAGCCACCAGGGCCAATAGGGCGACCAGAAAGCGCATTTTAGCTGTAATTAAAAAAAAAAAAACGTTGAAATATAAAATCCAAAGCAATTAAAATGAAATGCAAGCTAAGCTTTAAATCGCTTTGAGCTGGGCTGCCTGCTAGAATCACGTGATGAGCTTTTTTTTACACTTGGCCCACACACACGGAAACCACAAACAAGCTACTTTTGTGTAGCAAAACAAAAATGTCGCTTCGAATTTCATCAGCAATAACAATAACAAAGCATGCAGAATATTTATCGATTTGAGTAGATAACATGGGAGATATGCATGACGGAATGAGCAGATGATGCCAGATGCCAGTGGGCGGATTTGCCAACAAAGCAGATACACAAAATAATTAAAAGAGACAAATTCGAAACGAAATCTTGTGCAGTGTAAAATTTAATTCGATTGCAGTTTAGTTTTTGTGCTGATTTTCGAATTCGAAAAACTGTTGCCGTTATCTTATCGGGCATTCGCCTTGTGCTCTGTTGTTCTCTTTTTGTATTTCGCTTTTGCGTCTGCTCTTTGCTCTGTGTTAGTTGTGCGTTGTTTGTTTCTTTTTGATACAGCAATAGCTGAAGAAATTGTGCCAAGTTCGTAGGGCTGAAACAGGTTTTGCAAGTGATTGGCGATCGACAAGGTGAATCAGCAGATACTCATACATAGAGTGAAGAGAAAAAGAGAAAAACGACCAATTGATAAGACAAACAGCAAAGAAAATAGCCCACAGCAAAGAGTGAAGCAACAGCTGAAAACAAAGTGCGCAAAAGCAGCAGAAAAATAGAAATAAATGGCCGCCAGCGCAATAAACAAAGACGCCAAGCAAACGGGGGAAAAAAAGTTAAAGATAAATAATAATAATAGGCATACGTAAAAACAGCTGAGACAAACTATGCTGGAACGTGCTAGACACAAGCAAAAAGAGATAAAAATATAGAATTGTCATTTCTGGACAATGGCGACTTTTTTGCAAAATGCAAAACAATGACGCACTTCATTTTAACTAAATGATAATTGGTTATTCAGAACAGACAACAGGCAAGTTTCGCGTTTACTGTGCGGAAATAAATACATATTATTCTTACCACTTGAAACCTGCAGTCACTTAAAAAACTCTTATAAATTTATTACGCTTTAACAAATATCGCTTGCAGCAACTCTTGCTTTAATATGCAATTATAATGAGTATTTTTTTTAATTATTCGCTATTAGCTGTATTAACTGAGCACCGCACTCGAACGCTTTTCGTTTTTAAATAAATGTTGCAGCAAATTGTTGTTGCGAAGAAATCTTAAGTACATATACATTATACAAAAAAAATATAGCATGGTCACACTGGTGAAACTACCAAATGAGCTTGCGCTGCTGTTACGTCAACAGTCTGTTACACTCGAAAGAGCTGTTAAGTACAGGCCTTTAATTTACATGCAATGGTGTTTATGTTAAATTACATGCTGCACTAACACTGTTAGACTCCCAAGCAGAGCTGTGAATTTCATTAACCATACATTCTGTTTAGTGCGTTGGTTATTAATTTGTATTGACCAGATACGCCGAACTGTATGCATTTGATCAAAACCTAATATGTATTTAAATTAAAAATGTTAAAACTACTGTTTGCCACTCTACTCAAAAAGAACTGTTAGGATTGCGGCATTGTAAATTGTTAAATGTTGGCAGCTCTAGCAAGTGTGTCGTTATCGAACTACTCCCATCACTAACTAAAGGTGTCAAAAATTGCTCGTCATCCGCAGAGCAGGCGACATTTTGTTAAAGGATTCCCAAATTTGTATTTATTCAACACATTATATATCCAGTAAGTGTGCCTCAGTGTGTGCGCGTATCCCTACCTTTAACTGTAGGTGCTTTCTTGCAGCTCTCGAGAAGCGCCCGCATCATGTTTGGCAGACAGAGCGGCCTCGGCAGTTCGAACAGTTCCAATTTGGTGGAGTTCCGAGCAGGACGCATGAATATGGTTGGGAAAATGGTCCATCCGGATGCGCGCAAGGGTCTCGTGTATATGACGCAAAGCGACGATGGCCTAATGCACTTCTGCTGGAAGGATCGCACCAGTGGCAAGGTCGAGGACGATCTGATCGTCTTTCCGGACGATTTCGAGTATAAGCGCGTGGATCAATGCAAATCCGGCCGTGTTTATGTGCTCAAATTTAAGTCGAGTTCGCGTCGCATGTTCTTCTGGCTGCAGGAGCCGAAAACGGACAAGGACGACGAACACTGCCGGCGGATCAACGAGCTGCTGAACAATCCGCCTGCGGCGCACCAGCGTGGAGGCGGCGGCAGCGGCAGCGAGGGCACCGATCTGCAGTACATGCTCAACAACATGTCGCAGCAGCAGCTGATGCAGCTCTTCGGCGGCGTTGGCCAAATGGGCGGGCTTAGCTCGCTGCTGGGGCAAATGAAGTAGGTGCCAGCTGGAAAGGATAGCCAAATCCTAGCTCTTGCTGCGTTTTATTATTTTTGTTGTATATTCATACTCTATTTTAATTCACTCAGCTCCCGAACACCCTCCTCCCGCAACACAGCCTTATCTGGCGGCGCCGCCGCCTTGCAAACGCCCGAAAATGTGACAGTGCCGCGCACCACATCCGCTCCGACCAAGGCCGCCAAGCCGGGCGGCAACAGCAGCAATCGAAACAGCAGCAACAGCAACAACAGCGGCGGCAGCAGCAATGCGCCAACTGATGCCGGCTTGGCACTGGCCGATGGCGATGGCTCCGGTAAGAAGAGTGCAACAACAATAAGTGGAGCATATGCGAATCCATTCCAAGCCTATTTATCCAATCTCTCTCCTGAACATGGCGCAGGTCGTTCGCTCAATATCGACCTGTCGACGGCGCTGTCCGGCGCCGATGCGATCAATCAGCTGATTGCGGATCCGGAGCGTGTTAAATCGCTGATTGTCCATCTGCCGGAAACGGAGGATGCCGACGAGGATCGCAAGCAACAGATCAAAGATCACATCAGTTCGCCGCAATTTCAACAGGCCCTCGCCCAGTTCTCCAATGCGCTGCAATCGGCCCAACTGGGGCCGGTGGTCAAGCAATTTGAGCTGTCCCACGAGGCGGTCGCGGCCGCCTACTCCGGCAACCTAGAGGAGTTTGTGCGTGCCCTGGAAAAGAGCCTGCCGGCGGGCGCCAGCATGGCGGCAGATGAAGCCGGCGCCGCCGCCGCCGGCACAAAAGAAATACCTGTCAAGGAAACCGCTGGCAAGGAACCCTCCGACAGCAAGAAGGGCGATGCGGAAGCCGGCAAGGAGGAGGGCACCGCAGCCGCCGACAAACAGGAGGAGAAGCAAAAATAGCGCGCATTATGTATATATACATGCAGCAATCAATATAATCCCCATATTAATCCCATATAATCGCAACTTAAGCAACGCGTTTGAAAAAACATTATTTTTGCACATTTATCCAAGTTTTCGATTCAAAAAATAAATTGCCCATGCAAATGTTGGTATGTATGTATTCATTCGGTTTGCAAGGCACAGTAAAAACTCGTGTGGGCGAACCACCTGCGATAACAATTGTTTTATACACGCTTTACCGAAAACTTTTTTAATTTTTCTTAATTTTCCAGTGCGGAAAACTCAACGTATAATTCGTTTATTTTAGCTCACTTCAAATTTTTGCTCATTAATTTTTATTTGCTTTTTAAAATCGTAATATATCGAATATTTAAAGTTTTTCACGTATTTTACATATTTCATTTTCTTATTAAAAGATAGATCCCAAAATTTGAAGTTTTCTCCAAATATTAATGAGAACATTCTCAAGTTATATTTTCCACTGCTTTAAAGTTATTAAACTTAGAATTGTTAAAATAATAGTTTTCGAAAGTGCAACAAAAGTTCAACTAAAAAGGCAGCTGCTCGTGAACAGGGCTTTTACTGTATTTATACTCTTATATAGGTAAATGTGAATTTAAGGCGACAAGTGCTGCCCAGTCTGTTGCTTGAAAGTTGCCCTTGACTCGTTAATGTTATGATATTTTTGGCGCACATACGCATACAAATTGTACGCACTGTTTTGGTCGCTCTCTTTCTCTCGCTGTCACTCATTAGCTTGCGCTCACGCGCCGCCGCTCTCAGCGGCCGCACACAGATACACACAAACACAAACAACAGTGCACGGTTCGCGAATACTTGAAGCAGATATGTGTATTTATTCAACTTCAAACGGGCAAACCGCGCGTTCGCATATATCGCTTGATTTTGATTTCGCATTTGATCTCGAAAATAACTCTAAAAAAACAATATTTAGCTAAACGCGGTCGTTTAACTGTGTGTAATTTCCTGTGTGTGTTTGTGGGGGGAACTAAAAAGGGAAATTTTGCGTCGTAAGTTGTTATTTTTTTTTTTGTGTTGTTGCTGCTTTCATTTTGCAGCAAGCTGCTGCTGCTGCTGCCATGCATATGTATGTATATATTTACGTATATATGTGTGTCTGTGTGTGTGTGTATGTTGTTTTTTCCTTCTCTTTTCTGTTGCCAATGCATGACTGCACGGCGCATTGTTGAGAAAAGCTTTTTCCTCAACTGTATGACATAAAAGTTAGCGCGTCGCAGCAATAACAAAAAGAGGAAAAAAACACAGAAATAACAACAATTAGCCGCAGCGGCAGAGCGGTTAGAAAGCTGCTTTGGTATTGGTGAGCGCAGATACGAGCGAGCGTCGTCTCGCTCGCACACACACAAGCACATAAAAGCTTGCAAAAAAATTTTTGTATGAAAAAACAGACGCTGCAAAAACTGTTAATACGAATAAACAAAAAACTAAAATAAAATAAATTCGCAAGTTTGTTGCTTCAGTGTGCGTGTGCGTATGCGTGTGAAAGAGCTAGCGCTATCGCGGGACCGAGAGCAAAAGTTACTTTATCCCGGTAACGATCTGGCAACACTAACAACAAAAACAGCAGCAGCAAAAGAAATTGCGTTGCGGCAATGGCAACAATTTGCAGCAATAAGCTTATCGAAATTAACCAATTGCAGACAGCAGCAACAACAGTAATTAAATAATAAATAAAAATACCAGTAAAAATAAGTAAAAATTAAAAAACAAGGGAAAGAAGCAACGTTTAACGGATTTTAGTGAAGTTCAGAACCCAAATCAAAAACTCATTTTTAATGTGTAACAATTTTGAGAAAAGCACTCAACGATTATCAACAAGCAGAGCCACAGCAACTGTAAATCGAATAAAAACACTAGCAACGATAAAACATCAGCTACTACAACAACAACAACAACAGCGAACGACTTGTCGCTGATAGGCAAATCGAAAAAGCGCCGCATCAGCTGCAATTGTGCGATAAGGTGAGCAAACACTACATGTGTGTGTGAGTGTGTGTATGTGTGTGTACATTCGTGTGCGTATGCGGCTCGAGTTTGCTTGCATGTTCCAGAACAGCTGCAGAAATTTCTGCACGCCCACGCGCGCCCAACAGCTCGCGCGCTATTTTAGCTCAAAGTTAGCTCAAGAAAGTTTTATGTCCGAGCCATAACAAAAACACACACAGACCAACAATTGTATATGTGTGTGTGTGCATTATGCTGTAATGGCGCCTGAGCATATGCTATGGCAATTTCGAGAGAGAGCGGACCGCTTAGCGCGAGTGAGACAAATAGTCTGTCTGCGAGAGAGCGAGCGAGCTTGTGTTTATGTTTTGGTAGAAAGGTCACACGGGCAATTCTATTCGTTTTGTGCATGTGCATCACTGCAAGTGTATTTGTGTGTATACGTGTGTGTGTTTTTGAGCATGTTTTGTATATTCCAATAAAATTGATTGAAGGACATTGCGCTCCTGTATGGGTATTGCATTTAACTGTACATGCATGGCGTTGCCACTTGTTTTAACTAGCATTGAGCACTTTCACTGGCAACCCCACTCCCCACTGTCTGGCGCTATTTCGTCACCTTATGCAAACAGAGCAAAGGCCTGCCTCAAACTCTAATTTAGTGGGGGAGTGGCGCACAGCAATATGAACAAATTTCCAATATGGCCGACGTGGCAGATGAAAAAACCCACGAATTTTTGGAAACGAAGTGAGGAGGAGCTTTTATCAGCTTCTAGTATGACATTGAACTTGAATGACGACACACACACACAAGCAATCACACGAGCGCAAACTATTAAAGCTGCACACATACAGCTGTGGACAACTAATTGGAAACAAGAGTTTGAAGTTATCAGGTATCATTGAAAATTCAAAAGGGTATATTAGTTTCGTGTTTATAACAGATTTTAATAAATAACACCACCCTTTAATTTGATTTTCAAGATTAAGGATTTATAAGTAAAACGAAGCGAGTTGCATGTATTCTTAGTTAACATCTATGTACATACTGTACACATTTGATCTCTTTAATGAAATTCTTGTTTCACTAAATACATATTTAATATTTTTGTTTTTTGATTTATTCGCTCACGAAAGTTTCTAACTTTATTTTTTGAAAATCAATTTAATAAGAAACCAACCTAATTTATTTTAAAATACAAATTAAACATTAATTTACGCTATTTGTATGACTATGGCTGTACACACATAACTGTAAATGTAACCGTTGAAGTGGGTGCTTTAACAGCTTTCAGAAAATGTGCAGAGTGAACATCTCAACAGTTTGTTGTTTTTATCTGCAGCAATTTTAATCGATATGCATTGCTATTGTAGTCGTAACACACACACACACACAATCATACACACAAACAATTCGCCCGCCATTTTAAAAGTTTGACTCGAAGCTTTTGCATACGCGAGCAGCATAACTGCATTTTTGGGGGGGCGGCGTTGGGTGCTGAAATTTTCAGTTAGCCACTCACACTATTTACTCGCTCTCTCCGTCTCTCTCTTTCGCACACTTTTCCGCTGTGGCTGTGGCAAAAAAAAAAAAAAACAAAAAGCAATATAAAAATGAAAGTGAAATTTTGTGTGTTTTTCTTCGTGTTTGCGTCTTCTTCTTTGGCTCTGTTGCTCTATTTATCGCATTATCTGCCATGTGCATGGCAAACACCTGTTTAACCCTTAGGCAGTGCCTCAAGAGATATTCATCGAAAGCTTCGCAGCCTGCCAGTGTGACCAGTTCGGCTAGCAGCTTGACCTCCTTGTCCCGAGCCCAATTACATGCGTTACCAATTACATGGCGTAGTCATCGCAATTATCTGAATGTGCCCTGTCTCCCCGTAACCCCACCCCTCCACAACCCGCCCTCTGGCAAGCGCAATGAATGCAATTATAAGGCTCTGCCCTGCCATGCCCTGTGTCTCTGGCAATCCATGCAACTCCCCCCAGCCGCTGACACAACCTTTTTTCGGCTGAAGCAGATGATTTTCCGGTTTGCCAAAGCAAAACGCTAAAATAAGAAAAGAAAAAATATACAAAATGGTAATTTTTTGGCGCCGAATACTAAATACCCTTTGCACACAAAAATATGGCGAAATATTGCTTTGTGATTATTAAAAAATAAGTTTCAGAACTTAGAAACGAAATTGTAATGCATTAGACTATATAATTTTTTTATGAAACCTTTTTATATTAAAATAATGCTTTATAACTCAAAAGTAACGCGCTTGGAAGCACTAACCAAGGCTCCAAAAAAGTTTTTAATTGAACGGGATCATTGAGCTTTATTTTAAATCGATTAATAAATTGACTTTTCTCCTATGCGTTTATAGAAACAATATATATTACAATTTCGCAAGACGTGGCTATTTAAAAAAAAAAAAGCATCAATGTGCTTATTAATGTAATCGATTCCCTATGGTTCTGATAAGAGCTATATAATATATTTCTAATAAGATTTTGATAACATTTTGCAAGGAAAGTTCTTTTGAAAGTTTTTAATATAAGAACTTAATTTTCGTCTGATCTTTGACAGTAAAGAAATGCAATGATATTCTCATTTTCTTATATGTCTGACATATCAGTATTCTAAACGAAAAAGTTTTGAGAAAAACATTTTTTCAACGTTGTCCAATTTGTCCGAAGATCACGTGTGATGCCTGCAGCAAAGCTAAGAATCTCTGTCAAGTTTTGTTAAGTTAGCTTTAAAGTTATAATTTTTTAATTTTGTTCAGTTTATCTCAATATTCATTCATTATATTTTTAACGATATTAGCTCCTTTAAAGCGTCACAAATTCCGTAACGAATTCATTATGCTCGCTAAAAGCGTATAGTAAACTGTGCCCAAAACTGGTTTTTGGCCAGCTAACGACCCAAACGGCTCGCAGGCCCCAATCGGCTGCCCTTTTGCACAGTCGTGCAGAGAAAAGACAATGCAGTGGAGTGTTTTACATGTTAAGGCTTAAGTTTTAATGCTGGCTAGGGGATTGGCTCAGAAATCAACGGGCTTGATGGTGATAAAACGCGACAAAATAAATGCCACCAGAACGGTGGCACAGACGAAACAGAAGGCGAACGTGTAAAAGCTCTCCTCCGTGAAGATATCGGTGAAAGCGGGTATGTCCTGATAGATCTGCTCGATCACAGCCAGTGTGCCCTTGTGTTTCCTGACCATGTTGACGTCCGGATTCGTGATTGGCGTCGAGTGTCGATTAGATTTTTACTTCTTTTTTATGGCCTTTTTGCCCCCGCCACCGCCGGTCAATTTCTGTTTTTCGGCCTTGGTTAGAACCTTGTTGGTCACCTCCTCGGGCGGCGCTAGCGTGGACACGTGCTTATTGCACAGCTGCAGCAGCTCCAGGGTATTCAAGTTCTCGCTCTTAAAGCGTATCTCCTTGACTTTGGCTTTCTCTGCAAAAGTGGTGATAAATCGGTTTGATTAAAGTCGAAGATTTTTGTTTTAAGCACCCTACCTTGCGCCGAATCGATAAGCGAGAATTTGATAAACGCTGGCGACCGATCGCACACAATGTCCGACTTGACAATGCAATTGGGATTCGATTGTGACACCTTGGGCGTGGAGAGCAGGAAGAGGAATTCGCTGTGAGCAACGAGAGAGGGAGAAATTAATAAATAAAGAGAAATGAATATAGCAGGAAAAGTTTTAAGATTTGTGTAAATGATTGTGAATCGTGTGGATTAAATCTAAGCAATATCTGCAGATATTTGCTGGATTAAAGCTGTTTCCGAGAAGTCATTAAGCTGATTCTCGAATATTTTTTGGCTAAAATCATGCCCACATTTTTAAAAAGCCGGTTTTTCCATATTTTAAACTTCCATAATTTTGTCAAAATTAAAAAAATTTTCATGTTGATTTCATGCTGCACTCATAAAAACCATCTATTGAAAATTTTTTTTTTTTGTGAATAAGTGTTTAGCTTTTCCTGACCAAACTTGTTCTAAAGATAACCCAACCAAACTTGGCAATACGCTCTCTATATAGATGTCAAATTTTAACAACATCGCACTACAATGTGATATAGCTATAAATATCAATTTCAAATAAAATCGAAAGATTTCACAGATTTATAAATAAAAACTCTTTTTACAAATATTTGGTGCAGCCCTCATCAATTTGGCTACATATTTTCCAACACGTCCAATCGAACAAAGTATTGCTAAAATTGCCATATGCTTATTTTGTTATTGTTTTCGTGTCTCTTTCCAGCTGTCTCTGTCAGTGGGCATATTAGAAGCAACGCCTCAAGCTGACGCCGACACCGACTAAAATGTCAACGGAGCGGGAGCTGGGAGCTGGTGGGCCAGCTCAGCTCCACACGCTGCCGTTGACATTTCCGCCCGATTTGGGCACTGCCCTGCAGCTGAACTCCGCCGTGGGCATCATTGGCAAGGTTTACGGTAAGTGCCAACGGTCTACTGAGAGTGGGCCACACTTTTTTTGTTTTATTTTGTTTTGTTTTGAATTATTATTAACTTTATCGTGTAATACTTTTGTGCACTTTAAAAATTTTTTTAGGTTTTTTTTTTTGGTTTTTTTTTTACGTTTTTCGCCAAAGCACTTTGTTTCGTGAAAATCTTGTTTCATCTGCGTTGCATTGCGCATGTTTCATAATCGATAAACTTGTGGGCGTTGGGAAAGCGCTTTCCCAACCCTATTGCTGTCATACCAAATTTCCATTACATCCCCTCCCGCTCATCCAATAAACCACTTACCGTGTGGATTTTACATTTTCCGCAAACGGATCAAACTGCACCGTTATGCGTTTGACGCCCTTTAGATTGACGCTCTTCAGCTGTTTCCCTATGGCAGAGACAATGCCACCGGAGCGGCGCAGCGTTCCGCTAAATGGCACCGACATTTTAAATGCAAATCGGCAACAATTGGGAAAAACAATTTACAATTGGTTTTATAACAAAACACACAGCGTTGCCTTTGAAAGGCGTTGCCAGCTGCTCCGTTAAATATAGCCACACTCCAGTCTGAGTATTGCTCAACACTAGAACGAACATTTGCCAGCACTTGTGCTGCCATTTTGAGTTTAACAGCGCCAATTTGAGTTAACACTAATTTTGTGCATAAACAAAATTAACAAATTGACATTGATTAAATGCTTAGAATGTTTAAATGAATATAAAATTTATAGAAACAACGCCAAAATTTAAGTGTTGGCTGCACAAAATGTGTCACGCTCACACGAGTCGCGAGGCAGCTGTGTATGTTGTCATCGCATTCGCGCGCACCAACCCCCAGCCAAAGTGCTTTGCCCTCATTTAAGTGTGGTTAGCGTACAGTATGCGTCTCACTCACACACGTCGCGAGTAAAAATTTTGTGTTTGCTGCGGGACGTCCAAGAGTGGAAAAACTGTTGAAAATTGCATTTTTTGCATAATGCGCGGCGTGAAAAGCTAACAAAAGTTGTTCAAAAGCAAAATTCAATAGTCTGGCTGCAGTCTGTGCATAGTTTTGGCAGCGCATACGTGTTCGGGTGCACAAAAACGACGTCTCGAAAAAAAAAACAAATATACATACGTGCGCACACACACACTTCTGCTGTCCAATCTAAAAACGCATACAAAAGCATTTTTCTTGCTGTAGAAGCGCCGTCGTCGTCGTTTGTCCAGCGGAGCACCCAGCACACCAGCAGTTTTCACACACACGAAACACCCACACGCACTAACACAGCCAAACAAAGATAAAGAAGCATTAAGAATAATTTGTTCTTCGAAAAAAAGCAAAATATAAGAGCATTAAATATACATACATACATATATGTATATGTATGTGTAAATGTACATACATATAACGAAAGCTGTGCCTACATTTGTGTTCTTTTCCAATACTACAATAATAAAAAACAACAACAACAATAAGAATAATATAAATAATTATAATAGAAATTTATATATATAATTAACAAAAAATTCAACGTGTGTCCTGTGCGAAATTCCAATTTTACATAAAACAACAAAAACACATGCGAAAATCAACCAAACGAATAAAACTACTTTAAAGTGTGATAAGCAAAAGGCTGAAATCAAAAAAAAAAAAACAAAGTATAATATTTAGTAGGAACGAAAAAAATCCAACCAACTACAAGAACAATCAATTACATTTAAAACACATACACAAAAAAAAAACAACATAGAAAACCTTTGTATACATTCTTACATTTCTTAAACCAATACTAGTGCAAAATGTATCCAGTTGGACAACGTAAGTGGGCAATGCAATACAACAAATCAGTCTACAAATCTGCCACATGTTACACATACACACTAACAGAACCCCCCACCAACTGCAGAACATGCCCCCACAATCAAGCTCTTTGATGTTCTACTTAAGCAAACACGCATAAACACACATACAGACTGCGTTGTCTGTCTTTGCAAACACAATTCTCCAACATCGCATTGGATTGAATGAATGCGTAAAATGGCCGAGGGCGAGGCACATTGCGAGACAGTGATGAGTAAAACTGCAAAAGTGCACTATAGTGCTCGAAAGCTCCGCTAAGCAAATGCATGAGGAAGAAAACAATAGACTGTAGAGTTTATGTAGGTGGCGCATTAATTGAGCGTTGGCAAAGAGAATGCGACCAGTCGGAAACAGAGAGAGAACAGGAACATGCAGGCGGGCAGACAGGTTGTGTCAAACATGTGCGCATCAATTGGGTCAATGACCGCAACGCAATAGTCGAGCTTTGTGCAAGGGCTCAAGTGGAGTTTTTGCTATGTTCGATTGCTTGCTCAAAGTGAAGTTTGAAAGCATCTCAAATTGCGTCGCCATTGGTTGTAGCTTTTTTGCGTCTTAGACACGAGGAGCTCGTTTGCCGAATAGAGATGGGAGACTTTCGTTAAGTTTTAGCATTTTAATAGTTTCGCCAACAGTGGGGCAAAGTATAAAACTAAATGAGTTAAACTGGCTTATAAGAGAATTTTACAAAATACGAACAGTTTCAAAAAATAATTTAATAGAAAAATAGTGAAATCTAATCTACACACACACACACACATACTTGTGGCAGATTACCCTTGATTAATATATTGATAACAATGTTATATATGACTGGTGAAGCTGGGAGAAGCTGTAACTAAAATATTAATCGCACTCTATATAATATTCAACATATTTCTTTATCGCCTTTTCTTTATTTTTTCGTTTCTCATTACATTTATTTCATTTTTCAAACATGATTGGCCATTTGATTTGACTATTTATTTATTTACATTTATATTGGTTTTAATTTTATTTTTTTATTTTCTTTGTTTAATTTTTGACAATTTTGATTTTGATTAAATTTTCTTTTTATAGAGTCACAGTGGACCACCCCCTCGCCCACGCGGCCTCAGAGCCCCTCTCAGGCGCAGACTAGCTTCGACACGCTCACATGTAAATTTCTCTCCAACAAAACCAAATTACTAAAAATTACTAAAACCAAAAACAAAATTTAAAATTGAAAGCAAAAACTGTTGTTTATATTCTTTAGTTGATGTTTAAGAACAAAAAAAAAAAAAAAAAAAAAAACAAAATTCTAAAAAAAAAAACCTACACTTTACTAACCCCCTTTTAAAAAGTCTACACACTAATTTTCATAGTAATGTGCAAAATTTTACTAACAATTTTTCGTTTCATGTAATGTTTGTTTTTAATTTGTCATTTTGTTGAATGCAAACTTAATGCACAGTTGTACTAAAAACTCGTCACACACAAAAGATAAAACTCTACACTTGTGTTTTATTCACGTGTAGTGCAACTACCTGCATGCCAAGCGTTGCTCGTAATCCTTATTTATTTATTTGTTTTTTTATATAAAAATACCCTTGCAGCGGACAATTATTGTATGCTATGTGTGCCACAGACATGTCCGATCAAATAATTATGATATATGTGTACCTCTTTGATAAGTCACTAAATCCTATTTGGTTTGCCTTTTTATATCCGAGTCTTAATATTAATTAATTTTAATGAATTAAACTTGGCATTAGCAAAGCTGTCGTACAAATAATCTAATTGTTGTACTCTCATTTCAAAAAGTTATATTTTAATATATCTGAACCTAATGTCAAGGATGCGATCTTGAGTGTTTATACAATATAAACAAAATATCCCAAAATCAAAGTAACAACAAATTCTAAAAATTATAAAAAGATTAAAGGGTTTTTCGTAGGAACCATCAACTAAAAATTAAAAAAAAATTAGGTATTGTAAATCGTATCGTATATGGAAAAGATTATTTTTTTTTGTTTCTTAAGATATCTTAAGGCACTTTAACTATTTTGCTCTTAATATGTTGGTCCACCATATCATTTAGCTCATACGGAAAGGATCGATTGCAAATGAAGCTTAGGTGGAAATAATTTTAAATCCAACATTGTTTTACACTCAAAAAGTTTTTATTTCAATTGGATTTATATCTAATATAGTTCCATTAGAAATATTACTTTTAAAGATATCTAAACAAAATTTCTTCTGCATTATATATATATAAATACAGCAGTATACTAAATCCTTTGCCAGGGTATTAAAATTGTTCGGCAAACCGCAATTAACAGATTTTTTTTTTGTTATTTAGTACAGTTAATTAGTTGCTAGTGCGTCGCATAGTCGTTAATATTACTTGAGTTTTATCAATAAACTTATCTACAAACATTCCCTTGTAGTCTAATCGAGATTTTGCCCAACACTTGCAGCACCACCAGCGCCCGGTTCTTCGGTAAATCCCACCGCTGTGACCAGTCCGAGTGCTCAGAATGTTGCTGCCGGCGGTGCCACAGTTGGTGGCGCAGCAGCTGCAGCCGCGGCTCAGGTCGCCTCCGCGCTTGGCTCGACAGGCAGCGTATCGGCGGCGATCGCCGCAGCGGCAACAGCGTCGCCCACCACGCAACCGGATATGCCGGTGTTCACGTGCCCGCGTCGACCGAATCTGGGCCGGGAGGGCAGACCGATTGTGCTGCGTGCGAATCACTTTCAGGTGACAATGCCGCGCGGCTTTGTGCACCACTACGACATCAATATACAGCCGGACAAGTGTCCGCGCAAGGTGAACCGCGAGATCATTGAGACCATGGTGCATGCGTACAGCAAGATCTTTGGGGTGCTCAAGCCGGTGTTCGATGGACGCAACAATTTGTACACTCGTGATCCGCTGCCCATTGGCAACGAGCGTCTGGAGCTGGAGGTGACGCTGCCCGGCGAGGGCAAGGACCGCATCTTTCGTGTGACGATCAAGTGGCAGGCGCAGGTGTCGCTGTTCAATCTGGAGGAGGCGCTCGAGGGGCGCACACGCCAAATACCCTATGATGCCATACTGGCGCTTGATGTCGTCATGCGCCATTTGCCCAGCATGACGTACACGCCGGTGGGACGCAGTTTCTTTAGCTCACCCGACGGCTACTATCATCCACTGGGTGGCGGTCGTGAAGTCTGGTTTGGTTTCCATCAGAGCGTGCGGCCCTCGCAATGGAAAATGATGCTCAACATTGATGGTGAGTCCAGTTGGAGCAACTGCAGCCAATCTAAATGCTAATCAAACATTTTTTTATACAGTTTCGGCAACTGCTTTCTACAAGGCTCAGCCCGTTATTGATTTTATGTGCGAAGTTCTGGACATTCGCGACATTAATGAGCAGCGCAAGCCGCTCACCGATTCGCAGCGCGTCAAGTTCACCAAGGAGATCAAGGGCCTCAAGATCGAGATCACGCACTGCGGCCAAATGCGACGCAAATATCGCGTCTGCAATGTTACCCGGCGGCCGGCGCAAATGCAATCGTATGTTGTTTGAATTAATTCATCAATTAATCCTTACTTAAAAAAAAAACGTTAATTTTGTAGATTCCCGCTGCAGCTGGAGAACGGTCAGACCGTGGAGTGCACCGTGGCCAAGTACTTTTTGGACAAGTATCGCATGAAGTTGCGCTATCCGCACTTGCCCTGCCTGCAGGTGGGGCAGGAGCACAAGCACACCTACCTGCCACTTGAGGTGTGCAACATTGTCGCCGGTCAGCGTTGCATCAAGAAGCTCACCGATATGCAGACCTCAACAATGATCAAAGCCACCGCCCGGTCGGCGCCAGATCGCGAACGCGAAATCAACAATCTGGTGAAGCGTGCCGACTTCAACAATGACTCCTATGTCCAAGAGTTCGGCCTGACCATCTCCAATTCGATGATGGAGGTGCGCGGCAGAGTGTTGCCGCCGCCAAAGCTTCAGTATGGGGGACGTGTGTCGTCGGGCATCACCGGACAGCAGCTGTTTCCGCCGCAGAACAAGGTCAGCCTGGCGTCGCCCAATCAGGGCGTTTGGGATATGCGCGGCAAGCAGTTCTTCACCGGCGTCGAGATACGCATCTGGGCGATTGCCTGCTTTGCGCCACAGCGCACCGTGCGCGAGGATGCGTTGCGCAACTTTACGCAACAGCTGCAAAAGATCTCCAATGATGCTGGCATGCCCATAATTGGACAGCCCTGCTTCTGCAAGTATGCCACCGGGCCGGATCAGGTGGAGCCGATGTTCCGCTATCTGAAAATCACGTTCCCCGGCCTGCAGCTGGTCGTTGTGGTTCTGCCGGGCAAGACGCCCGTCTATGCGGAGGTGAAGCGTGTGGGCGACACAGTGCTGGGCATGGCCACGCAGTGTGTGCAGGCCAAGAACGTGAACAAGACCTCACCACAGACGCTCTCCAACCTGTGCCTCAAGATCAATGTTAAACTGGGCGGCATCAATTCCATTCTGGTGCCCTCCATACGACCCAAGGTCTTCAATGAGCCCGTCATCTTTCTGGGCGCCGATGTGACCCACCCGCCAGCTGGTGACAACAAGAAGCCATCGATAGCCGCCGTTGTCGGCTCAATGGATGCACATCCGTCGCGCTATGCGGCCACAGTACGGGTACAGCAGCATCGCCAGGAGATCATCCAGGAGCTGAGTAGCATGGTGCGCGAGCTGCTCATCATGTTTTACAAATCCACCGGCGGCTACAAGCCCCATCGCATCATACTCTATCGCGACGGCGTCTCCGAGGGCCAGTTTCCGCATGTGCTGCAACACGAGCTGACCGCCATTCGCGAGGCGTGCATCAAACTGGAGCCGGAATACAGACCGGGTATCACATTCATTGTTGTACAGAAGCGCCATCACACGCGTCTCTTCTGCGCCGAGAAGAAGGAGCAGAGCGGCAAGTCGGGCAATATACCCGCCGGCACCACCGTCGACGTTGGCATCACACATCCCACAGAATTTGATTTCTATCTGTGCAGCCATCAGGGCATCCAGGGCACCAGTCGCCCCTCGCACTACCACGTGCTCTGGGATGACAACCACTTCGACTCCGATGAGCTGCAGTGCCTCACCTACCAGCTGTGCCACACCTATGTGCGCTGCACCCGCTCCGTCAGCATCCCAGCGCCGGCCTACTATGCGCATCTGGTTGCCTTCCGTGCCAGGTAAATATCATCTATATATGTATCATCTATATGCTTTTATGCTTATATGCTTTCTATGTAATTTTTAAATGAGGAGTAGAAATTATTTACTCGTCTGGTTTATCGTTGACAGAAACCTTAAAAGTTAAAAATTAAAACATCAAGAAATATTTAAGCTAATAATAATACACATCAAGCAAAGTCAGGGTTACAAGAGTGTTCAAAAAAATAATTTAGAAATAAATTATAAAATTTTAGTTATTTACTGCCAGAGTAATTTAAAAGAAAGCACTTACATAATTTAAAAAAATTAAATCAATCAACTATTGTATTAATTTTTAAATAGATACCATCTGGTTGAAAAGGAGCATGATTCCGGCGAGGGATCGCACCAGAGCGGCTCCTCCGAGGATCGCACGCCCGGAGCCATGGCACGCGCCATAACGGTCCATGCCGACACCAAAAAGGTCATGTACTTTGCCTAAAAAGTATCAAAAGCGACACCAAAAATATAAACTACACACACACAAACACACATCTACACAGCAACAATAATAACAACAACAAAAAGAAGAAACTTAAATTTCGGAAATGAATTCGAATAAGCAGCCAACTCAGAAAGAAACATGAAAAATGTGTACGAAAGCCAAGTCGGAATCATTAGAGAATAAGTTGAAACGATGATTACATTTAAGTTAAAAGTATACAATAATCGAGTAAGAAAGCCGGAACAGCTCTTATGGCACACAATTGCATTAGCTTTTAGGCCAAAAAACACCCAAACACACACAAATACACACCCACACGCCAAAATCGTAGGGATTAGAATAAAAGGGAATCGAATGTTTAAGCACAAGCAGGCGCAACAAATGTGAAAGAGAATTCTCAAAGAAAAACCCAAGAATAAAAAACAAGCGTAGCGAAACAAACAAAGGGAACAAAATAAAAGTCAAATAATAACAACAACAACAACTGAAAAACCGCAAACACACATTTACGATGAACTTTTGTAATAGAATAAATTATATTTTTACACAATGCAAAAACAAAGTTTTAAAAAAAATGTGAAGACATAAAAATGCAGACAACCAAAGGTTTTTTAGTATATCAAAACAAGAATGAAAACGAAAATGTTGCTGATTAACTCTCACACACACACACGATACACACTCAAAAAACACTCACACAACAACAACAACTCGGAATTCTCTGTACTGTGAACGAAGACCACCACCAAGCTTAATAAATATAATATATAAATAATATTAAAAATGACAACAACAAACAACAACAATACGACAAGCATTAATGAGTGTAATAATTAGCCATCTACTAAAAAAAAAACAAAAAAAACTTCAATACTACAACTCAAAAGTCCAGAATTGTAAAAATAAAAAAGGGAAACTTTTTGTAGACTTAAGTTTGGAACAACCAAAAAAACAAAAACAAATAACGAAAACTCCAATTTCAACAAGGGACAAACTTTTGGTCAAACAATTGCTAGTTATATTTATATATAATATACATATAAATATATATATATATATATATATATATATATAGACAAATGTATATGTATTACATAGGCAACTATATCTAGCCGTGGCTTTAACACAAAACAATACTTAAAACAAGTTTGAGTTCCGCGTGCAAAAGAAGAAAACGTAATGCGAAAGTCAATAAATACTGTTTAATTTAACAGTGAGCTTAAGTTATAGTTAAATAGTTTATGTTTTGTATGAGAAACACACACAGAATACAAACAACAAACAAACAAAAAAACACACACACGGCATATCAAAACCCAATGTCCAATTTATTTATGTACCTCTAATTAGCTCAACTTAAGTTTCTTAATTTTAATTTCCAAACAAAACAAAAACAAACATACAAAAGAAAACAAAAAAAAAACGCTGTTAATTGTATTAATGAAGTCTTAACAAATTACGTGGTGTACGGGTAAAAATAATATGCTAATTAATCGCAATTCTCTAAACCATTATAACATTATTATATTATATTTTTTTTGTAATTGTTTATCAAGCAGCTGCGCCCTTAACTCAAAATTGGGCTATTAGGATTTAGTTTTTAAATGTTTGCCAATTACAGAAAAACAAATACCATTAATAATATTATACATTAATATATACATATATATATTTGTATGTATTTTATGGAGGACACAGTTCAAGTTAACATTATGCTAATTTGTTCTTTTATAGAACCAAAAAGGAGCAACCCATTTATTTATAACTATTTTTGTCTTAAACATTTCAAGCGCCAGCCTCAAAAGCACATGCAAGCAAACAAGATTTTTAAACAGTTTTAGTTTTTTTAATTTTATTTATATTTAATTTTTTTGGCTGCCTGTCAAAACGTGTCGTTTACACACACACACACACACACACCTACAAACACCCACACACATAAACATACAATATGTGAGCATTATAAAATACATAAGTAAAAAACACATAATTAACAAATTTTCAATTACAAATTAGTTATTAAAAAACACATCAAAAAAGTGTAGCATATTCAAACCCAGCTGAAAAATCAGTGGCTTTGTAACATGTTTTTCTTTTTTTTTTTTAAATTATGTATTTGTATTTTTTATTATAAACTGCATATACAAGTGTAAAAAACAAAAAAAACATTAATTATTTAGCATGTTTTAACACAAGGGATTAAAATTGTACGTTTATTTCATAACAAAAAAAATCAAGTAAATACAAAAAACAAAAAACTATTCTAATTTTAAGCACAATCCAAAAGCAAAAAGCAACAATGTTAACGAAACAATGCAAATAATATGCGGGGTCTCTTAAGTTTAGGAACACATTAAAAAAAAGTGAATGGTGTGCCCGGGTCTCTCAACAAACCCCGATTTTACAAAACGAAAATTATAATTAAAATACATTTTTATGTACTTTAAGCTTAAAATAAAAAATATATAACAAAAAAAAAAGCAAAAAATATGTGCCGACAATGAATGTATCCTTGTAATTGTAATTTGTACTTGTAAAACACACATATACACACACACACACACACACACACACACATACGAGGCATAGATATAACGCTGATACGACATTTATAGAGCAAAGTCTAAAGCTTTAATTAAACAAAAACAAAACACAAAACATATATACATAGATATATACGCCCAGACTTGTAAATCAATTGACATTTGTGATTAAGACATCAAATATGGGCGCATACCTTATAAATCCTTATAATCCAATATATATATATATCAACTACATAACATGCTGATATAAAAAATTGCAATAAAAGATTTATACATACTTATGTAATTGTATTTTCCAACCCTTAAAACATACAAAAAATTTCATGGTTTCTTCAATGTCGTGCAGCTAAAACGAAGGATATTATAACACAATATCTCATATAGAGTTATATATATGCTCCCTATATATATATATATATATATATATATATATATATATATATAGCAGAGAATGAGATTTGCTGAGATAATATAATATGCTATATTATTGCTGATCCAAACGAATACACTGTATAAAATATATGTATATCAAATCCCAACTGAATGTAATACTTTTTTGCTCTGCTCTATCATGAGTTTATATATATATATGTCCTATATATATAACTCTTTTTCTATTCATCAAACCGGGAAGCCGACTATATATATTTAGTGCTTCTTTCATTTTCTAAATGTCGAAATTAAATTGAGCTTTAAAAAAAACTTATAATAAACAAAAAATAAAGATAGGGAACAGCGCCCAAAAGTTGTTTCTAAACAATTATTACTTATAAATGTGCCGTTTATTGCAAACTCAATGAAATCATAAAGAAATATAAATACTAGCATTTAAGAACACAAAACATATAAATGTCTACAATAAAATACACATAAATATATATAACTATATATATTCGGAATACATAGAGAACAAACGAAGCTAGAACAGCAATTGCACAACTCTTCCTAAAGGAAATAAAATTAAATGCCACAATTAACAAGAAGTAAAATGACAAAGGACTAACTCCAAGCAATTAAAAACGTTATATTACTTATGATATATATATTTATATATATCTAGATGTATGTGTGTACTCTACTCTTCCAATTAGTCCCACACCAAAAAAAACACCACAAACCCAGACCCACAGTTGTCGTAGTGTTCCAAAAAAATAGAGAAAAGAAAAAAATACAACCTTTAAAGACAAAAGTAAAAAATACAAAAACGTATAAAAAAAGTAAACCTTAGCTGAAATTGGATTAGTGAAAATCTTGAAAAATATAACAAAACAAAGTACTCGTAAATCAAAGGTATCAAGTATCGTCAGAAGCTTACAAATTACGTATACATATTATGTAAAACTTACTTATATATACATACTATATATCTGATCGATGATCTATGATCAATTTCAACTGGTAACAAAAAATCCCTTACTTTAAAGTTTAAACCAAAATGCCGGGTAATTAATCAATAACATAAATAATTATTAATTATTATTTAAGCAAAATGAGGAAAAATACATTATTCGTAAAAAAATAAAAACAAATAAAATTAATTAATGAGAAACATAAGCAACGTAAATATGGGAAATCTGTAACTTTGGTGATCTTTTTAAATGTTATTAGAAAAAAAAAAAAATAAAGTGTAAAACAACAAAAGCAACAACAAACACAAATCAAACAAGTTCTAAATGTGACTTAAAATACGACGTAAACATTTTTCCACATATTTAATAATCGTATCGTATCGTCTTGAGAATCAACAGATACAATTAATTTAATTCAATTGCAATTTGAAACAAAAAAAATTATATTTGAAAACAAGCTGTCTAACAATTAATTCTTAAGCGCTTCAATACAAATAGTTTATATGTCTAAATAACTAAATCAATTAAGTTACATTTTATACAAACAAAAAGAAAAAAAAGATAAAAACATGGAAAACATTATAAATTAATTTGCAATTTTTGCGGTTTTACATTGTTTATTTTTTATGTTTTTTTTTTAAGTTTTTTGAAATAATTACAATTAACATTTGGCAATCTGCATGAAAAAAAACATAATTAACATATTCGATTGCATTGAGAAACAAGAAACAAAATACATAGACACCTATTTTTTGTTCAATAAAAATATATTTAACTAAAAAAAATAAGCATTTGTATTAGTTTAATGAAGCATGAGGAAAACCACAAAAAAAAAAAAACAATTTAAAGCATGCTTGAAAACAAACAAAAAATATTTTTGAACAACAATTTGTTAAAAATATGTGCGGATGTAACTTAAGAGGTAAGAGTGTCAAATTCATTCTATCTTTTTAAAATTTTTTCATAATTTTATATAGAAAAATTTGATTGAAAAACAAGTTAATGTGTGAAAACACACAATTAACTCTTTATATATAGTACACATTTGCATAATATTCGCTATTTTCATTCATATCAATTATATGTATGCAAAGCTTGAATTCAGAATTGCTTAAAATTGTTTCAAAAGTCACCCAGACATTTTTCAAAATTAGAAACTCACCACAGTTGGAGTGGTGCATTAATTTTTAGATGTTGGCAACACTCCGTTGATAGCCCAACACATTTATCGATATGTTGACCTTGTTACGTTGGCCACGCCGATTGTTGTCGCTAGCCAACAGCACCGAAGCCTGCGGATTTTGTGTTAAGCAAGCGAAATTTTCGGCCAATTGCGAGATGTCCAAAAGCGCGTTGATTGTACTGGCGCCCGGCGCCGAGGAAATGGAGTTCACCATTGCGGCGGATGTGTTGCGTCGCGCGGGCGTAAGTGCACAAAAAGAAAAATGTTAAAATGTGCCGGCTATTTATAGCATTTTATGGCAAATTGTCCACAGATCGCCGTAACTGTGGCCGGCTTGAATGACGCGGAGCCCGTGAAGTGCTCCCGTGACATAGTCATTGTGCCGGACAAATCGCTGGAGCAGGCCGTGACCGCCCAGGCCTACGATGTGGTTGTGCTGCCCGGCGGATTGGGCGGCTCCAATGCCATGTCCGATTCGAAGGCAGTTGGCGACCTGCTGCGCACCCAGGAATCCGCCGGACGTCTGATCGCGGCCATTTGTGCGGCGCCCACGGCGCTGGCCAAGCACGGCATCGCCACCGGCAAAGCCCTGACTTCGTATCCGGCCATGAAGCCGAAGCTCATCGATAACTATTGGTAGATTCCATACATTGTGCATATTATGTAGATTGTACTTTAAACGTGTCCGTTTTAACAGCTATGTGGATGACAAGAATGTCGTCCAGGATGGAAATCTGATCACCAGTCGTGGACCCGGCACAGCCTACGAATTTGCCCTGAAGATATCCGAGCAGTTGGTGGGCGTGGCCAAGGCACAGGAGGTGGCCAAGGGCATGCTCTTGACCTTTGACCAAACATCATAATTATGCTGAAAACAATTAATCTCTTGTACGAAAACAAACCAAACAGTGATAATAAATAGTAGCAGAAAACATATCAAAAGTGTTGAAAAGGTAGTAAACGTTAAAGTGGCAGCAGTGCTGTTAT
The DNA here is from genome assembly GCA_004143825.1 of Drosophila micromelanica. Lineage (NCBI taxonomy): Eukaryota > Metazoa > Arthropoda > Insecta > Diptera > Drosophilidae > Drosophila > Drosophila micromelanica. The sequence continues at coordinate 142,298 of SCDY01000010.1, read as the reverse complement.
CGATTTTTTGAGTATTTATTTAGCGTTAAAATAATTCAGAAACTGATTAAATAATTTTTAAAATATATAAATTTAATAACATAGTTTATCACAAAAAAAAAATTACAATAAACATTAAAAAAAACCCTTTTTGTTACTAATTTTTTGTTTTTCCTTAGCTTAATTTTAATTTTTCCGCCATTTGAAAATACTAGCTCATGACATCACAAGTCACGGACATTTGTTATAGTAACCTTGCATGAGCCATAAACCATGCGCAGAATGGACCTGTTTCACACGTCCAAGCGCGCCACAGGTTATGCAAAGAATGCTACGCTCTTGGCACTGTGACGTCACAATGCCAGAATTCGCTCAATCGTGGTTGCGTTCTCTCGCCCTTTCTGTGTGCGTGTTTGTCAAAGAATATTTCACTTGCTCAACCGATAGACGATAGCAGTTTCAATTCACAAGTCAACGCGAGAGGATGTGCGCGCGCTAGTAGCCCGTCTGGTTGCCGTTACTCGCATTGCATTTCGGTAGAGTTAAATTTCGCTGGGCTTGGGCATTTTATATATGCATGTGTGTGTTTGAGAGTGTGTATGTTTTTTGGGCACGTGAATTATTATTTTTTGTTGCGCCCAATTGCACTAAGTACGCCCCGTAAATGCACATATCTGTATGAGTGTGCATGTGTGTGAGTGCTGCTTGCTGGTGTGTATTAGTGTAAGTGTTGTCGGTGTAGACGCCGTCTAGGTTGTTGTTGTAAGTGTTGCCGTTTCTTTTGGGTAAAATTGCACAAGTGTAACGGTATCTATATCTAGAAGTGCATCAAGCAGCAGCAACAACAACAACAACACAATGTAAAGTGTGTGTAAACGAAGCAAAAAACCAAAGAGTAACAATAAAAAAAAAATTGTGCAGCTCATTCAAACTGCACGCGTGTAATACAAAAAAAAAAAAAAAAATAACAATAATAATGGAACGATTCGCTTGCTTAAATTGCCATAAATTATTTTATAATTTTTGTGTATGCCGTGTAACACACATACGTGTATTTAAACGTATGTGTGTGTTTGTGCATTGCACTTTGTGAATGTGAAAATTAACATAGGCATCACAGAGCACCGTGAAAACGGCAAACAAAAAGCAAAAGCCAAAACGAAAAAAAAAATAGTGTATACAACAACAACACAGAAGCAGTCCGCTTGCCTGCACAACTCAGTTAGTTGCTCCTTGCACGCTCTCGCGCTCTCAATTTCTTCTTCCAACTAAACAGCTCTTTTGCTGTAAGCGCCGCTCTCTTTGCTGCTGCTGCTGGTGCTCCTTATGAGTCAGAGACGCGACGTTGGCGACTGCGGTCGGGCAGACAGGCGCGATTGAGGGCAATGTATGGCAGCAAACAACAAAAATGAAAAAATACAAATAAATAAATAAACAAAAAAAAAAGATAAAGTGCCAAAGAAATTGTGTGCGAACAAAATGCAAACGAGCTGCGATGCTCTGCGACAAATGCAAAGTGAGAAGAAGCAACAACAAAAGCAGTTAGCAAAAAAAAAGTGCATAAAGCGAATCGGCAAAGTTTGCTGAAGTTAAGAAAACCCAGTTAAAACATTGCACTGCGGTGTTAACGACTACGCAATACTCTGTGCAATGTGCAACAACAGCTTGCTACAGTCGCAAATTATTATTGTAATCTTTTCCGCAGTGACCTTCAAAGTGTTATTGGGCAACATTTATATTTTTATAATTTCAAAAATCGTTACACTATTTAACGAGTAAACTAAACAACCCCAGAATACTCTTTTGCACTTTGTGAACAGAACACAAAAATTAAAAGCATCAACAATAAACGGTATTTGTTCTCAGTGTTGAGTTTTAGTGCTAAAGAGCCTAACAGCCGCCTCCATTTGTTAAATTGTTAATGTGTGCGTGTTTGTCTTAAATAAACAACTACATAATTTGTTTATAAAATTTTATTTAACCTGGAGCACAAAAGCAACGTGTGCGTATGCCTATGTGTGTGTATGTGAGTGTGTATTTGTATTTGTAAATTGTGTCAACCCTCAACCCTCGACGCGCCACTCTGCAGCTGCGTCGCTGCCGGCATGGGCCGGCTTAAGAGCAAGCAGCGCTGCCTCTGCCAAGATGATGCACCACTCTGCGTTATCTGCTTCTGCTTTTACGACATCAAAAGCTCTCCACACAAAGTTCGCATTGTGATTCTAATTAGAACCGCATGGGTTTTTTATTAGGTTTTTCATTTCTATAATATTTATTTTATACGCGCTCTTGAAAAATCGATAGCCAAAGACAGGGCGCGTGACAGGGTATGTGGGAGTGTAGGGGGGTTGCATTTGAAGTGGTGGCTGCTTGGGTGACACATTTCTCATGTTCCGTTTTGATCATTCAATCACACGCATTACTCAGACACACACACATACACACAGAGGCATTCAACCTGCTGCTGGTGGCAGCCCTGACACTGACCACAACAACATTCAATAAACAGACAGCGCATGCAGAAGTGCGCAAGAGAGTAGGAGAGATAAATAGAGAGAGTGTGTGTGCGAGTGTGAGAACGTACAAGACATCCGCTCTTACCGTTTATGCCGGCGCTCTGTTTACAATTTTGTGTTTTTTTTTTAATTTTCATTTTTGTCTTCTTCTTTATTTTGCTTGTTCTTTTTATAACAGCAAAGTTCAGTGGCTGCTGCCAAATGCACGCAATCAACCCCCAAACGCACAAACGCACGCGATCCAACATTGGTCGTTTGACAGCCGGTCAAAAACAGTGAACGCTGGCTAAATGGAAATTTTAAAAAAATTGGCTCTTTCTCTTTATATTAACACAACAACCTCTTAGAAAGTATATGTAAAAACATTCCAAGCAATTACTAAAAAAATTTTAAATTAAAACTGCGTGTGTTTGAGTTCAGAATAAAATTTTTAACAAAATTCAGGAATAAATAAATTAAATTTTAATAAAAAAAGAGATATATTCTCCCGCCAAGCTGTGTATTAATAGTGATTTTACTGTACTTATAGGATTTAATGAGTATACAATTTTGTTGCAAATTGAAAAACACGCTTGAAATCAAAGTGTTCTAATTTGCGAGCGGGCACTGTATGTAATATTTCATTGTACTTATCAGTAGTAAGTTCTATCTCCCTCTTTCCCTTTATCTCGCTCTATCCATCTCTCTTAACAAGTTGTAACATCATCAAATTGATTTGCTGCCCTAGCCTAGAAAGAACAACAACTGAAGGGTTGTTGTTGCTGCTGCTGCTGATGATGTTGTTGTTGTTGTGCTGTTGGCCCGGAAAATGCACTCGAGCGTTGACTGTAGCTGTTTTACTGCTTCGTCTGCCTGTTTTTATTACTTATTCTTCTTCTGTTTTTTTTTTGCCGTCTGACAAGTTCTGCGTTATTTTTTTTCCATTTCATGCACTTGGCCCATGTTTTTTTCCTTTTCCATCGGCTCTTGGCTAAAAAGTTGCCCTCGCTTTGGGTCTCTGGGTGTGTCGCCCAGTCCCAGCTGAACTCATGGCTAAGTTCAATTTGCATGCGAATTAAGGGCGTGCCGACACCAAAAAGGTGTCTAGAGTTCTCCGATTAGCTTAATTACAGTTGTTACTTTTCGCCAGCAATTGTAGATTAAATAAAGTTATGCTCAAAAATTCAAAAAAAATGTTTATGGTTAACTTGTTGCATTGCATCATCGAGCGCATGTCTGGACTTATCTGGCGGGTGGCATCTCTGATAAGCGAACAACTAACGCAATCAACAGCTCAATTTCCACAGAAATATGTTTAATAATTCTGCCTCAACTTCGAACTTCCAACTAATTAAAGTTCTGCGGAGGCAACGCCTACAAAAAGAATTGAAATATTGAAAGAAAAAAAAATAATAAAAACAATATTCTTCTAGGCCTCACTGTGAAAGGAAAGCCCCAATTAGTCCGCCAACTGACTGAAGCTCGTAAACATGAAAATAAAGTGTTTTCAAAAGCGAGCCCATTTAACAATTAGCGGCTAGACAGTTGAAAAGATGAAAGACAGACAAACTGATGACTAGATGATGCAAACTTATGATCACTTGAAGCACTGACTAAGATATTTGAAAGACATTAAAGTAACCTTTAAGGGTAGCTCATAACTAAAAAAAAATGTTGGTCAGAAACGAGCAACGATCTTGAGAAATCGAGATGGAACAAAAAGTTGAATAAACTGCAATAAAATTTCATAGCAGATTTTAAATTTTAAAATTCTTGATCAGAAAATATCTGTGATCCAAATATACGAATGGTACAAAAATTTAATCCTATAATAGCTGAGAAATTGGAAAATTGTTGATCAGAAACGATCAGCGATTGATAAAATATGTGCTAAAGATAAAAAATTAAATTGCAAATCAAAAAAATGTCAAAGTAACGCCTTGAGTTTTGTATATTTAAATGTTAATTTTTGACAATCAAAAACTAGAATATGACTCAGATCAGATATTAAACCGCCAGCTGTCAGCTGACTTCCAATGTAAACTTGAATTGGTATAAAGAATTTTCAAAAATATTTTTTTTAATTGAACTCGTTTTAAACTGATATGCAAAATGTTGTCTAATTGAGCGACCCCGTTGGCTGCTCCGATAATTGATTGTTGTTATTGCCCCACAGCCCTAAGGCGCTTCTGACATAATCAACGATCGCATAACCCGGCTAATAGCTGACCCGTAGCGCTAAAAAACAATGATCTAATGGAGTCGTTTGTTCAATCAATGCAATTTAAAATATGATTTCATTGGGTTCTAGTTTTCATAAATCGAGACTATTTATTAATGCCGTTTATTAATGCCTGTCAGCTTGCGAGACAATTAAACATTTGTATGGCATTTAGTTCCCATGGTTGGGCTTAAATCGCTTACCCTCCACCCCTTCTATACCACCCTTTATCACAAATATCGTTTCATGTTCTATATTCATACCCTGTGCTCAATTTAAATTGGCAAAAGAAAGGGGTATATTACAGTTGTGCGAAGTAACAGAAGATAAAAGGTAAAAGCAAATATTACATAATTAAAAACTTGTAAGAGTAGGCACGAATATATTTTTAGCATTTAAATTAAATATTATTATTCGCATTTAAAGTTGTTATCAGCTAAGACAAACAATAGCCTTGTTGATATTTAAAGAAAACAATAGCTTTTAGTAAAATTTATAACAATTTATGTCATATTGTATATATTTTACAGGGTATTAACCCTTGATTACCCTTAACTAGTACCCTCCAACTGGTATTATTTTTTTGCTATAGACTTTTTTCTAAGCGATGACGTTGTCAAACTGGTTGTACATTGCTTTTTATCAGCGTTTATTGTTTTGTGACGGTTTTTTATTTTCCTATTTGCTGTTATTGTCCGTTCAACTGTCGCTTAATTGACTTTGTGGTTGCCTGTCCAAGTCTCTTTCATGTGGGAACCCCAATTCTGATCTAAGCTCCGCTTTTGTGTTCTCCCTGCAACCACGTGCAATCACCTTTGCCAGCCCGACTGTCTGTCCGAATGTCCATTGCTGTGCGAGGAGAATTCACGCGTTCTTGCTGAAATGGATTCCCCTTCAAGTGCTCTTTTATGGGCTCTTCGCAGTGCTCAAGAACGACATTTGGAGTAATAAACGTGGAATTCGCTGTACATATTGTTGTTGTTGTTGTTGTAGAGGGTTTTTTAGAGTGTATTCAAAACGGCCAATTCCGGCGCTGCATTTGATAAGCAGTGTTTAGGAATGTGAACAAAAAGAAAAAATAGTTTTTTGTTCTTACATGTGTTGAAAAAATGTGAAATTAAATCGCAATAATTGTTCTTGATAAAACTAAATTAGATTATTCTACAGAATATAAGAATTTTCAGTTGTCATTGAGTACATTTTGGCCTCCAGTTTAATTCTGTATTTAAATCTGGAAAAAAAATCTTTGGCAAAAGTTCGTACAAGAAATCATAAAATTGAAAAAAATTATATATATTCATAATTTAGTCAAAATTCAACCAATTTTGACGAGCAATTTTTTTTTATTCATGGTTTGATTCCTAGTTTGATTCTCCGTTTAAATCTGGAAACATAATTTTGGGTCGAAATTATGTTACAATTGTACCCATTTGGGTATGGGTACATATTATAAACAACCATAGCTTTGTCAAAACTCAACCGATTTTGATAAGGTTGTAATATATTTGGCCTAAAGTTTAATACTGCATTTAAATCACGTAACACAATTTTAGGTCAAAAACTATCCATATGTAATTTTTGATCAAACATTCAAGTACACCAAATTTTTTGTATGCGAAAATGAAATAAAATTTATGTGTTTTTTGGATTTTTTATTGTTTTCCCTCTCTATCTTCTCTATCTTTGGTGTTGATTTATTTAAAGCATTCGCAATGCTTCCATATAAATTTTCACAAGTCTATAATTAGCTCCTTGTCTTACGGCCACATGCACCACCTTCCTCCTCCTCCGGGCCCTTTAATCTTAATTATATGTATTTATATATTTGCGCTGTCGTCACGACGCAGCTGGAGGGCGAAATTCGCTAAATCTCGTCTCGTTTTCATTTTCTATTTTGTCGATTTGTCCGTCTGCTAATTTGCAAGTTAAATTTTGCGACCGTTCGGATGTTCTTAATTAAATCTGTAAAAAACAGAACGTAGTTTTAGATCTCTTTTGAGCTACTGTCTCGACCAATACTCTATATAGGGTAGGGCAATACGATAAATCAACGTCTGGACAGCCTTCATTTGATTAAGGTCGTGATTAGATCAGCGTTTGTATTTAGTTCGTATTTAATTCGAATCGTTCTCGGTTTAACTATTTCTTTTTTTGTGCAGGTACAAAAGTTAAGGCCGCCTGTTCACATAGTTTTAGTAGTTTTTTTGTTCCATATTCTTTTTGTTTTCCTGCATTCTAACTGTACAAGTTATCAGTCAACAATTAAGTTCTCGCTTATCTGCTGATAAGCGCACGCACACAATTCACAAAATTTTTGTAAGGTTTTTTTTTTTTGATAAGTTTGTTGATTTGATTCCGGCGTCAGCATTTGTCAGCGACTGTTACAGTTTGACAGCCACTTGAGTAGTAAATGTCAGACCCCGTGATTTGTTGAAGCCTAAGCTCTTAAGCTTGCCAATCACGTTTGCCTAGCGGCAACCGCCCCCCTTCTTCACTCCCTATTCTCACCTTACCTTCACTATTTTAGCGCTTTTGTATACAGTTAGTTTTTCTTTTTCTCTTTTTTGTGTGTGACTGCCCAAAAGTGTCCACAAGGCATTGATAAAAAGTCATAAAAAGCATGCGGCAAAAAAACAAAAACACAACAATTCCCATAAACACACACAGTTACTTCAGTGCCAATAATAATACAATTTACCAGCAATAATTGGCCATTGAGCTGTTGGTCTATAGATAGCGTGAAAGAGAGTGAGGAAGAGAGAAAAAGAGATAGGCCAGCTCGTGGAAGCTAACGGCAAGCTACACGAAAAAAATCATATTCTTGTTCTTGTGTTTTCCTATTTGGTTCGCCATTTGCTGTCAACTTTTTTGGCTCTTGCACCATGCACGCTGCTTCGCAATGTCTGCAGCTCTGTCGGCGTCGGCGGCGACGTCGCCTGCTATTTCCGGTATTGCATTGCGCCTGCGCAAACGCTCTCTCACGCAGCTTGTCTCTCTCCCTCTCTAAAATAAACCGGTCTCGCATTTGCTGGCGCTCTCGGTCTCTTGTGTTGACATTTTGTTGCATTCACACACACGAACACATGCACACACGTGCACCGTTGTTTATCAGCGAACGTAGTTGCCGTTGCTCGTTCGAATTTCATTGATTGTAAATTGCGAGACCGTTTTTCGACATCGAATACGGCTTTGAAGGCATTTTTGTTGTTTATTTTTTGTTTTGCTTTTTATCCACAGCACAGCGGCTGCCAAACTGTGTGTGTTTGTGCATGAATTATCGGAAATGCCGTTTTCCGCTTGTTGTTGCCAGTGTGTGTGTGAGTTTGTATTTTTTTATTGCCCGGCATTGACCCACTGGTAAACAGCAGCGACGCGAGCGCGTGATAACAACTGTTGTTTGTCGTTGTTTTTGTTGCTGCACACTTTACATATATGCAAATGCCAGACAGAGGCAGCTGCTGTTAATTACAGCGCCGCCTAAAAGTATGCAATGAAAATAAGCGGGCGCAAATGAATTTAAAACTGTGTCTCAATTGAAAATCGGTTATAAAAATAATATAAAACAAGTAAGAACGGCGCAGTCGGGCATTACCGACTGCGTTATACTCGTTCACGTTTCTAATTTTTATTGTTATTTTAAAAATTGGCGGTATTCGGTATAATACTTCGTCAAAAAAATCTAAAAAAATTTTTTTTTCAAAAATACATCGATTTTAAATGTTGAATCAATATTAATGAAAAATTATGATCAAAAAGTCATCAAACATGAAAATCGGTTCAGTTTTGGCAAATTTATGGGCGTTTCAATTATGATACCTTTATGTCGGAGAGCTTGTGAATGTGAAGCTATTGTTAGCAAGGATTTGTGACCAATATATTTAAATAGATTTAAGCAGAAATATAAGCTCTTAATACGTGATTAAAGCAAATAAAATGAAAATAAACATTTTTACATTCAATTCATTCATCCAATGAAAAAATCATAAAAATTTAATTTAATGGGTAATGAACTGAATATCAGTAAAATACTAACTGCTAAATAAACATGCAAATATGAATATAATATATAAATTAAAAAAGAAATGAAAACGTTAAAATAATACGTAGTTAATATCATATTTCTTTTCTTTTCAATTTACAGCCAAGTATTACAAAAGAACAAAAACCATGTTAGCCAAATTATAGTACAATTACAACTAAAGCTTAAGTAAAAAACAAACAAGCAAACCAAAACGAAGCTCACAGCAAGAGCGAGCGAGAGAGCAACAACAAGAACAGAAACTAGCATCTCCCTCGCACTCGCCTTGAGCATCCGCAAAAACGGCGTCCCCGCGCAGCTACGTCCGCTCCCGCTCCACACCGCAATCGCCACACTCGCCGCAACTGTTGGCGGTCGCCGGTCGGGGCGAGGAGATCAACTGCAACGGTTATACGTCGGCGACGTCGGGCTCGTGCCCTCTGCTGCAGCCACGGCATCATCAATCCGAGCAGCAATTGTCGAAAAGGCGACGCATCTATGCATCAACGGGGAGCGCCGCCAACATTATGATGGATCGCGAATCCCTTAGCGAATGGGCTAAGGACAAGCCGCTCAGCATACTCCAGCTGGATCCGGCCGATCGTGCCGTATTGCGCATAGCAGGTAAGTGAGCATATATAATATATAAATATAATATATGATATATAATGTATAATATTTAATATAGTATATAAAATTATATCCTATAAGTATTAGGTTAGTAGCATTTAGGAAATATTTATTCGATGATATGATAATATATTAGATCCAAAAGCTGCCATCAATATTAAAATCGCTTAGCAAATTTTTTGATATAGCTAAAATCTATAGATCGCAGAAAACTTTTTCTTCGATTAGCTATAAAATACGTATATCCGACAATTTTCGAAATAGAGTCTTAAAATGTGGCATCGTTTTCAGAAAGTCTGAAACGTTCATCTTTATATTATCCAAATTCGTATATTTTAAATAATTGTTGGTATTTGTATATTAAAAGAAACATTTATTTTGCTAGTTTATAATTGTTTAGTAATATATTTTGAAGGACTCTTTACTTGAAATCAAACTTGGCTTCTTCAAAAGAATTTAAAAAATAATTGTAATTTGAATATAAGAGCTATTTTTATAAAACACTTTATATAAACAACTTTAAATAATTTTTTTTGTACAATTCCATGTTGTAAGCCCAACCACAATGTCGACAAATACTTTTGTGCCAATTCTTTGGGCAAATATTTGCACCGCCCACTCGCATAGGGCTCAGACTGTAGTTTCCGTCCCCAAGGGGGGGTTTGGGTTCATTGCACCTATTTGAGCCAGTGCATGTCAAACGGTTTACCGCAGTTTGCCAACTTTGTGTAACTCAATCGCGACGCTGCATTGACATTTTTTCAATACGTTCCCCCCTCCCCTCTACTCTTGGCTGCAGCCGCTCCCAATCCGCTGTTGGAAACTCGCATATTATGCGCTAATTCCGCGCCTAACGGTGCAGCCTCCGCTGCTGTAGCTTTTATTCTATTTCTGTGCCGCCAACGGAGTCGCCACGCAGCCCACAGACTCGCCCGGCCGCCACCCGATCCCCCCTCCCTCCCGCTTTACATGCTCCACACTCTGCAGCTCTTACTAACGTTTTGTATCGGGCCAAGTTTTCTTCTATTTTTTTGTGTGTGATGTTTTTTTTTTGCTCTTTTTGCATTTGCAACAGAAAAATTGAAATTTATGTCGCCGTCATTTGCTGCCTCCGTTGAGGGCATTGTTCGGCCAAACAAACAAATATTGTTGCCAGCATTTTTGCGTATTGTGCGCCCATTGAATGCTCCACAATATTGACTCGGGACGGGTTCACTGTGCCTGACATGGAAATCGAATCGAGCACAGTATGTGGCGTGGAGTGAAGTGAAATGCATTGGAATGTCTGCTCAAATGAGTTTGAGAATTTCTTTACAACAAACATTTACATTTGATTTTGGTGAAGATAATTTTCCCCTAGATACAGATCTATCTTTAAATCATTTCCCAAGTTTTCTCCTTTAAAAAGCTTTTAGATGTTTTAGCTGCAAATTTATACAAACAATTGATTTTAAACAAAATAAATTTGTTGTTGCTTAACAATGTTGTTAAAATTTCACAATTTTATATTTTTATCATTTGCAGTCTTCAAATTTAGTGTTGAATATTTGTTTACAACTAATCTGATGAGCTGAGCTCATAAATGTTATGTGTGAAGATTTCACTAAAGCTTAGCTCATCTGCTTAAAAATAATCTCAGTGAGACAATTCAAGATCAAATTAGTTGGCTAATCCAATTGTCTGACCTTGGTCTGGAGATTTTTGCTCCAATCAAATACTTTTTAACACTTTTTCACTTTCCATGACGCCCACACGACACAATGTAAATGAGAGTCTGTTATTGAGCCACGCCCACAATTGTAATTATATTCAATTGCAAATGAATACAAATACAAAAAAAAAAATATATATATATATATAATAAACCAGACTTGAGACAAGATCTGCAATGAAAACGAAAACCAGCTTCGACCAGCAAAAAAATGTTGATTGAGATTGACAGCTAGAGGGGGAGGCTAAGGGGCGTGGCATACACACAGACAGACACAAGCACCCACGACTGGCGGCAGCTTGTGGCTAAAACTGCGTAGGCTCTGAGCCAAGTCGACCCGATTTGCAGCTAACCCGATTTGCAGCAAACTCAAAAAAAAATAGAAGAAAACAAAAATAGATTCCAAAGTTTGTTACGTGTTTGGACATAACTTTTAATGTGGCAAAGTTTTGCATTTGCATTTGCTGTTGTTGTTTAAGTTTTAATTAGCCCTGAGCCAGTTAACCCACACAATCGCACACCTACCCGAAATCGTTAATGTAACGGAAAAACTTGGCTTAAAAGCGAATTAAACGAAAAATAAACATTTGTATCAACTCTGAGTCAACAATTCGCATTCAGCTAATAAAATTGGACGCCCCCACACATACACACACACATACACACACACACACATACACGCACACACACATACACGCACACACACATACACACACACACATACACACACACATACACACACACACATACACACATACACACATACACACACACACACACACATACACATACACATACATACACACACACACAAAGCAGTTTCAGCTGTGCCCCCGCCTTACTCCCTTTTCCATATAAACCCATTCAATCATCATTCAACCATGATTTTTAAGCCGTTTTGCTAATAATTTGATCAAATATCATTTTTAAAGCGCTTTTATTTATGCTTTTTTTTAATACAATTTACACAGACGCTCTTTTAAACGACACACTGTTGCGCTCTCTTTTCTTTTGCTCTATAGCTATCTCTTTTATTATCAAAAGAACGCCTGCGCGACGTTTTCCTAATTTGGTTGCACCAATTTTTTTCATTTTACATATTTATTTATATATTTGGTTTTATTTGCCGGCTCAAATCAGTTGAGTGCGTGGGCTGCAATTCTGACACCATTCGCAGGTTCGCATTAATATCCTTAGGTAGGGTACATTAGTTCAATTGTTGGTATGATAAGCTCAAAGAAGATTGTATATATATTCATATACTCAATTGTGCTGGAATTTGGTAAACTTCTTACATAATTGTAGATTCTTCAAAGTATTTCAGACTTCGTACTAGATACTTTAAGGTATTTCAGACTTCATACTTTAAAGTATCTCAAATAATTTAAAACGTTTACCAAATTCATTGAGAGAAATAATTTGGAATCGTAGTTTGTAACTCGAGAAACTTATTTTCTAAGGAAAACTGAAAAGCACATTTTATTTATTTTTTAAAGTTTAAATTAAAACAAATTAATATATTGACCATTGATTTTTAAACATATCATTTTTTGATCCCTCAGAAAAAATCTCAAATTTTTAATTTAAATTCTTAATTCTAATTTATATCTTACCTCAATTTGCAAAAGAGCAAAATCTTACTACAAAGGGTATCTCACCTTCTATATATTTACTTTTTGTATTTTATTTATTTATTTTGTTCATGTTTTGTTTAATTTTATTTATTTATTTTGTTCATGTTTGCTACGCATTGATCAATCAAATTGGCCATTTTTGGGCCTATCCCAATAAAACTCTTTGAAGTTTTTTGTTTTAGCCTTATGAATGAACAGCATAAGCTTTTATTTTTAGCCACAATGCATCAGTCATGGATGCTTTGTTATCGTTATCGCTTGTTATCGAAGACAGCCAGCCAATCCCTTGACGTGACGCTTCGATTTTTTTTTTGTATTTTAGCATATTTCATTAATAAATATCATGACTTGCCTCTGGCTGTTCAATGGAATATATTAACGCTATGCGATCGATTAGCTATGCAGCTCACAAAACGATCGTGTGCACTGTTTTAATGGCTAATTGGCTTGGCAACAGGCCCGCGCCAACCGGAAGTACAGTTGGCCTGTCAGTTAGAGCTGCCAGAGTTGTCAACCGTTTGCCAAAAGGCTTGTGAAATCTTTTGTTTTGTTTCTTTTTAATTTTAGGGTTTTTTTTGTAATTTATATTTTTGCTCTTCATTTTGTCGCTGTGTTCAATATTTTTTCGGCATTGCGCTTTGTTTTGTATCTTATAGATACGATACGCCTACTGCGCGTACATAACACGATGTTGTTAATTGAAAACTGATAACTGTGTGTAGGTCCCGGCACCCATCCCCATCCCCATCCCCACTCCCACTCCTTCTGCTGCTCGAGCTCTTCCATCGAACTGGGAGCTGTTCTTGCACTTGAAACCTGCTTCTGTTTGGTAGACACGTAGTTCGAAGTTTTCTTTCTGTTATGTTTTTTTTGTTTTTTTATTATTTTTTGATTCCGTTTTGGTTTTTTAATTGTCATTATGTATGCGTGTCGACCATATCGCGGGGCGTGTTGTCAAATCAAACATGTGTGTGTGTATTTCAAGGGTGTGTGTGTGTGTTGATATCTCTAATTAGTTTTCAATTTAATTTGCATTTTTTTTTTGTTATATACCCTTGCTTGCTCTTAAGCTGTTTTAGCTGCCAAACGTAATCAACCGTTGGAAATTATGACAATTTTAAGTGCCTGTGAATTTAATTTGAATTTAACGACTTAGTCGCTGCAAAAAATAGATTAAAAACCTACAAAAAAAATATTGTTTTGTTGTAAATATATATACCGAAATAGCTCTATAAATCGATAGCAAATGATGATCTGTGCTGGCGATCTTTTGTCGAGTTTATGTGCATTGCTTTCATAATTAGCTGGTCGCATTGAATTATGACCAGGTTTTCACCGAACCGCTGCGAACCAAACCGAACCGAAGGTCAGCTGTCTAATTTAGTTGTCTACCATTTCTAGTTGCAGTTCCACATTTCCCGAAGTTCGTACCATCAATATTTACAATGTTTAGATTGTTTTGCTTTTTTATCTCTGCCCCTAGCCCCAAAGACTGTCTGAGGTAACCAGATGGAACAGCTCCCAAGCTGTAGCTACATATTTGTTTCGTTATTTTTTTTGTTTCTGGCTTCTCTGACTCATTAAGATAAGCAATTTTGTGTGTCAATTTGTCAACTCCAAAACACACACAATACTCTTAACGGAACAGAATTTTTTTGTTTGTATTTATTTTTTTGGCTTTGGATATGCCAAAAATAAACGTTGATCAAAAGCCCGTTGCCGCCTTTGCGCAATTTAAAATAATACAAGATTACTCTAGACTGGAGAGTACTTGACTGGGAGTTACTCTATAGAGCCGCAATTAATTGTTTTATTAATTTCATTAAAATTTGTTGAGTCTTATCATTCCCAAGGAAACTTTTTGGATATTGAGATACGATCAAATATATGTGTTTCTTTTAAAGTGTGTTTATTATGACAATTAAAAATATAAATAAGAAATTCTAAGTCTATAAAAATTGTTGACAAGAAGTTTACAGAAAAACTTTAAAGATTTTAAAATGGTTTTCAAAGTGTTCAATAAATTTAGTTTTAAGTGGTATAAATATTTTGTAGCTTTAGCTCTTAGGGGTTAGATTTACTTTAATTATTGTTTTTTTTTTTGCACATCTTCTGTTTAACTACAGGGTATATAAGTACCGATGTAAATACGAAATTTATACAAACAATCAAGCGATAAATCATTTATTTGCATTGCATGGCAATATATAAAAAACGATTGTACACAAATATTTAATTACGCTACTAATTGCCAGTGACGCCGACAACAAGCATACAGTTTATGCGAATGCGAGGTCAAGAGACTACCCAGCTCCATAACTCCCCCCTCCCTAATTCGCTGTTGTGCAACTGCGGTTTGAGGCTGTCAAGTGTCACAATAAAACAAACAACAATAATAACAAGTGTTGTCTATATTTTATTTGTATTTCTACGCCCACAACTTCAAGCGAGAAACTTTCACAGAAAACTGCAATGAGATCAGCATTCGGGATTCGCTCGATGACCGATTCCTTATTTTTTTTTTTTAACCAACAAAAGCGATTATCATATCAATTTTGTGTTGTCTTTTTTATTCGTTTTTTTGTTTTTTGGTTAATTTATGGCATGTTATACATATCACAGCTGTGCTTGAATTTGTCCTCTATAGCTGTGTGGGAGGTTGCTGTCTGTCCATGACGTCACTGCTTCAAAAAAAGTAAAACTTACTGGCAAAACAAGTTGGCCTTTTGACAAAGCCAACAACAATCGCGCAAATCATTTAAATGACATTACACGCAAATAAAACGTAAACAAGTGAGATTTGCCAGCAAATTTGAGATGTACAATAAAGAGATACCCTAGAAGATAATAGTTCTTATATTAGGAGAGTTATATTTTTCGGATGAATTTCTGTACTCTAACTTGAGACCTTCGCAGAAAACCAAGCTCTGAAGCTTGCTAGAAATGTCTTAGACATGTCTAGCCCTAGACGTCAACCTTCATCAATCAAAGTCTTTGGGAAATTCCCCTTATGCCATATACCCCCCAGTGTCACGTAGTTTGTGTTCAGTCACGTAACGCTCAAAGAATGTAAGACACCCTTTACCCTACGTACATTTCACTCGGTACAACCGCGTCGCCCACAATACAAAACCTGTCTGGGGTCGACACGAACGTATGAGAGTGCCTCCATGTCGGGTTGGGTTCGGAAACGGGCTCGGATTCGGCTTCGGTTTCGGACTCGGGCTCTGTCACTGGGTCACTCGCCGGGGCCCTGTTGTCATTGCCAAAGTGAAACAAAAGTCTGTGTCTTACCAGCTACATGAAAAGTCCATTGTTTTTCATTTCCACCTCCATCTCCATTGTTTATTTTGCGAAAAATTAGCTTTTTTTTATTACTCATTCCCAAGACGAATTCGGACAGTTGACCTCGGGTCGGTAATGCCAAATTCCACATTGACATATTTTTAAGTTTCGGACATTGTTGATCCACAGAGATTGAACAATAACTGTAAAGTTTCCAGCAATGTCTTCATCTTCAATTTTAAGCGCATGACGCGCACTTACCGAATAAGTGAATAACTCACTCACTGACTGATTGAATGACTCGATACTCGTATTTGCCTTTCGGTTGACGCCCTTGCAAAGTTAGTGTTTTTTCTTTTTCGCAGCACTACGGGAAATGTTTGAATCGTAGTGTCTGGGCTTGGGTCGGGTCTTGGGTCTTGGGTCTGTTGCCGTCTTGTCATGAGACGGATGTGGCCCGGTGACGGCCGGAATTCTATTGGTTTGGGCGTCATCGCGTGGGCAGCTTGTAATAGACGTCAAAAAGGTAGGTTGCTTAGTTGGTTAGTTGCCCAAGATTGTATTGTATGCATTTCTAGCAAATGTTTTGCACAGCACTCATGAGTATACTCATGAATACCAGTCAGGAATAATGAGTACTTGTTGCTGTTTTTGTGGTTTTGATTAAGGAGTATTTTAGCAAGTAACTCGTAAATAGTATTTATGAATATTCTTTTATGAATAATAAAATAAAATATAAAAAAAAAAATGATTCATGTTATTCATGATAAGTCGAAATAAGTGTATTTATAATTATTTATGCGTGATACTGACATAATAGAATTTGTGATTTGAACTTTGAACATTGCGTAATATTGTGGAAAAATATGTATTTAGATGTGAATAATTCTATTCAATTAATAACTGTTGATCAATAATGAGTACTATTTATTCTGTTAAAAACATGTATTAACTAGTATTTCACATTAATAATACTTTCGAACTTTGTGACAACGAACACTCGAAATTATTCAGTCTAACAATCATCGTCAATCATTTATCAAGCATTCATCCTTGCCGCTGACCTTCCGTAAGCTGCACAACTTGGCCATAAGCCGCAGTTCATGACAACAAACTTTGAAACTCACCCAACACCCCCGCGTTTCGCCCAATGTTTTGTATATATGTATGTATGTTTGTAGTTCTGGGCCTGAACTTGCCTTGGTTATCGCCATATTTGCGTCTGTTCGGCTAGCTGGCGTGCCTGAAGGCAATTGAAACAGCCATAAGCAATCAGTTGGCAATTAAATGCTGCCAATTGGAAATCAGCTCAACAATTTGCGACTGGGCAATTACTAATTAAAAATGAAATTTGCGTAAGCGCGCTACCTGTGTTAGCCTGTTTTTTAACTCCCACACAAAGACATAAAAACGCCCAAGAGTGCAGCTCGCAATCTGAATATCGCACTTGTATCGATTGAGGCCGGCCACTTGAGAGCTCAAAAAGCGGGCGCTGCACAAGTGGGCTGCTCTACGAACAGAGAGAGAGAGGTGAAGAGAGCGAGGCGTAGGGTTGCAGTGAGTGAGTGCGACGTGTTTATCTAGATACCAGAATCACTCGACTGCGACCACGGCATGCAAATGAATGAAAGGCAAAACTAAACCAAAGACAAAAACACACACCCACAAATACAAACACACTCAAGCACTAGCACGCTCACAAACACAGTAAGCTTTAGCATTAAGCCTACTCATTTGCACTCAATTTTGGAGTGCGGCTTAGTCACGAGTCTCAAGGCTTCGCTGCGCGAGTGACTCAACAATTCATCAATTTGGCAATTGGTCCAGTGACAAAGTTTGTTCAAATGGCATCATATTCCATGCATTTCCGTTCAACTAGAACACAGTTTGATATGATGAGGCTTACTTCCCAAATGGCTTGCGATTTATATAACTGCACTCAATAACTGTTGTTTTTGTTACTGTGTACTAAGAAGAACGAACGAGGGAGTTGCTTAAAATCGTTCACACATAATAGTTTCTTCTTGTTGCTTCATGTGCATTTATTACAGCAAAGTGCTTTACGCACACGCAATGTGACTTCCAGTTCGCTCAGCTGTTTTTACCGCCGCTCTCTTTGAAGCGCTTGTAAGCTCTCGCTCACTCGTGGCCGCTCTCAGCATGCAAAGCGCGCTCTTTAGTTTAGTTTAATTTTGTTCGTTCGTTCTTTTTTGTTTGGCCTCTCTGTTGATGACTTGTTAATCTTTGCATTTCAACATTTTTATGGATTCCCTTACTATTTTTACACATCATAGATTTGCTGTTGTAGATGTTGTTTTTGTTTTAGCTGCCTATGTTTACAGGCATAAAAACAACCACATTATAATTTGTTGCTTTTTGGCCAGCACTCAATTCTGGTGGCGTTCCAGTTATCGCGCCCGCATCTCATTCCACCCGCCGCCTTGTTTACATTCTCTAAGTTCATTTCGCGGCTATTTTCGTGCATTTTGTACAATAAGGAAGTGAGCGCCAAATACTCTCGCGGCGTTGAGTTGAATACCCAGCGAACTATTTTTTTGGTTTTTTGTATTTTTTGTGCGCTGTTATTAGCCCGGTCAGCTTCGAGCCAAATTAGGGCTTTTTGTTTATTAACGGCCATGACCATTAGCGGTTTATTTTCTTTTCTTTTTTTATATTTCTTATATTTTGCTTAGCTTTTTTTTGCAAGCCCACATGCTTAAGAGCCGCTTTTAGGTATAAGCGGTTTCCGCTCTCGCCCGCCTCAATTAAAGACCCGCAGAAGTAAAAAAAAAAACAAAATACAAAATCAAAAAAAGGCGCACAGCGAATTTCTTGACCAAATATGTGGCATTTTTTTGAGTGAGTCTTTTGCTTGGGTCATTCATACATAGCTCGCTCACGTTCGCTCACGCACTCAAAGAGCTTAAGCTCTGGCGCTCCCACGATCGCGCTCAGCCCACACAGACAACAACAGCAGCAGCAGCAGCAACGCAAACAACTGTGAGAGAGTGAGAGCATGAGTCGTTTGGCCGCGCTGCGCTACACCTGCTTGGTTCACGCACACTGTCACATAGGCAAACACAAACACACACATACACTCTCACATGCATGCACTCAGGCGCTCACAGCACGGGCACCCATTCAAAATAGTTGCTTGCGCTCTGACCGTATTCTCAGTCCAATTTGAACAACGATACCGAGCGGTTGGCGTCCTCTTGCAAGCATTTTGTTACCCGTTTTTTGAGTGCCCAAATAGACAGCAGCAGCAGCAGCAACAGCAACAACAAGAATTTGTAAATTTCTGCTGCCAACGCACAGCCGTTTTTCTAACTTGGCCCTAAGCAGCAGCAACAGCAACAGCCACTGCGAGAACGCGAAAAATAGTTGTCGTGTGTGTGTTTTAAGCGAGTGAAAAATAATTAATAATTGTGCAAAATTTGCTGCTAAAGCAATCAAAAAAAGCGTAATAATTTATACAGTTCCGTTGCTTATATAAAACATATATATATAAAGTGTATTTATCTTTAGTGCGTACAAGAGACTATAAAAAGAGTGACTAAAATCTATTGATTAAGTGACATAATGACTGCGTAAAACTATATAATTTATGTAGCCTGTTGCTTATCAGCCACAAAAAAAAACAAAAACCAAACAATAAATATGTTCACGCACAGGAAATTTGAAGAGCTTCCCCTTTAGTTTCCCGGGATTTCTTGTTGCAGCTGTATTTGTTTCGTTCCTATTATGTGCGTGTGTGTGTGTGTGTGCATATTTCAAATATTTGCCAAGTCTCCGTCGCACAAAAGACGCTCAAGAAACTTCTTTAGCTTTGACTTATTTTTTTTTATGTGTCTGTGTGTGTGTGTGTTGTTTTTGCCATTTTTGTTGTTTGCCTGGCTTTTCATTCAATAACCTGTTTTATTTTTTTGTGCGCTCTTTTATTTTTCTTTATTTTATTTCATACATTTTTTGGGTGCCCTTTGCGCTACCTTCGGTTTGAGTTTGTTCTTGTGCGCCTGCGTGCACGCACATTTCGATTTCTAGTAGAATTGCCCGCAAAATGAGTCATGACAAACTGCAGCCGCAGTCTAAACTCTTAATTGAAAAGAAGGAAAAAAAGTCTACCTGTGTTGTTTTTACATTTCTCGTTTGCCACATTCTTTGGGCTCCTTGGCACATGCCAGGCATAGTTGTGTTCTCTTCCTATTTTAGCTCTCTCCCTCTCACTAATTCCATTGCGCTCACTGGCTTAGAACAATGCACGCACAAATTGAGCGCTTAGCATAACAGTTTTGTTCTTGCTTTAGAATGCAATTTGAGCATATGCTCACTATCACCTCTCTCTCTCTCTTAGAAAAGCTCGCACAAGAAGTTAAACGTAGGCCTGGCTTAGTTGAAAAGCAAAAAAACACATCAAGTGGAAAGACAAGCGACATGTGGGACAAAAATAACTGTGCCACAACAGTGTTGGAAAAAGTGCGATAGAAATGTGTGTGAAAATTAGTAAACAAGAAAAATACATTTTATGAGTTATTGTGTGAATTTTTGCATGTGAATGAAAATTACAGCAACAAAAACAATTATGAGTGAAAACGGACATGCAGTTAAAAAATAAACATACAAAATAAAGACAGTAAAGAAAGTTGCAAAATTGATAAAATATAAAAATCAACAAATTATGCAAAACCAATTGCCGAAAAAAGAAAACAAATTAATAATAATCATGTGCAGCCATAGAAAATTGAATAAAAATGCAATGCAAAACGAATTTGTTTGATAAAGTCCCCCCCGGTCCCTTAAGGCCCACATTTTGTCGTGCGAAAACTAAACACAATGCACAATAACAAATAGAAGCAATAAACAAACTTTATTGAAACATAATTCTGTTTTAAAATGGATGTTTTTAAACTAGATCAGCTTATTATATTTAATAGTTTTATTGAATCTTAATAGAGACTTAAAATATTAAAATAAGGCCTTTTTATAATTTGCTCACTACATAATCAAGTTTAATAATATTCCAAAGAAAAAGTTATTCTGAACCAAATTTTTTTAACTTTAAAAGAGCTACAAAGGGTATTTGAGCTTCTGCCTGTTTTTCCCTTGTACAGTTTCATTTATTTATTTTTGTCAATTGTCTGTAGTTTGTCGGGACAGTTCAAGAGCCGGACGACAAAATGCAGAAACAGCAAGTCGTCTGTCACTTGCAAAATACACAGATACATAGAGATACAGATACAGATACAAATGATACGCAAAGCAACTGCGTGGCCGGCGGCAATGGCTCTTTTTTTTTTTGGCTGTCAGCCAATTGGAACAAAATGCCGGCAAACCGCGAGAGAGATGCGCAAAATAGACTTCCTCAACAAGCGAGAGACTTTTACTTAAGTTTTATTAAATGCACTTGGTTTTTATACTGTTTGTTTTTGGCCTTTTTTTTGCAATTCGATTCGTTGATTTCACGTTCAAGTACGTAACGGCTGACTCATGCGGCTAATTTGAATTTTCTCTGCTGAGATCAACACGCAACTCCAACTTTAGCCTTTCTTTTTGGTTTTTGTCAATCAGTCAGTCAGCAGAGCAATAAAAATAAAATCACAAAGTGCCATCCACAAAAAGAAAAAACAAAAATAAGCCCAAAAATAAACACTGCAACAAACGTGCTAAAAATAATAATATAAAACAAAAATCCAGCAAGCGAAAGTATTTGCACAGTGCCACAGTGTGTGCCGCATGTTCATGACAACGTAAGAAGATGACATCGCATTCCTATTATAAGGATCGCCTTGGCTTCGATCCCAACGAGCAGCAGCATGAGCCTGGCAGTGGCAATCAGCAGCACAGCACCAATTCGATGAAACGCAGCAGCTCCAGGCAGACGCACCATCATCATCAGAGCTATCATCATGCCACAACGACAAGCAGCTCGGCTGCATCGCCGGCACGAATCTCTGTCTCGCCTGGCGGTGGCAACGGCACTCTCGACTATCATCAGGTGCAGCGGGAGCAACGCGAACGGGAATTGTATGCCAATGGCCATAGCAACACCAGCAGCAGTCATCATCATCACCATCATCATCATCAGCAGCAGCAGCAGCATCATCAGCAACAGCATCGGCATTCGCATGGATTGATCGAGGCTAGTCCGGCGGCCAAAAAGGCCAAACACTCGTCAACGCAGGCGCAACCGCAGGGCGGTTACGAGGATGCGTTGACGCAGTTTAAAGGTACCATGTCCATTTGGGATCATTTTATAGAAGATTGGGATATTATCCGTAAGTCGGCAAAGGTTCATATATTGTTGGCAACTCACAAGTTGCTCTCGTTGTTCGTTGGTCGTTACTCGTTACTCGTTACTTGTTATGCGCTTCTCGATGAGCGCTTCTCGTAATTCGTTGTTCGTCTTGCGAGTGGCTACGTTTTTTTTACTCCGGCTGTTTAACTAACTAAAGCGCTTTTACCTGCATCTCGTTACTATTCACTCGCTACTCGTTGCTTATTTGCGAGTGAGCTGTTCTCCCTTTTAGTCCAGCTATTGAACTAACTAATGCTCATCAGCTGCTATTCGATTCTTTTTACTCGTTATTTGCGAGTAAATTTTTTAGAGTTTGTGGTTTGATTTACTCGTTACTCCTAACATGGATACCACTCGTTACTCAACTCTCGTTACTCTCTACTCGTTAATGCTGCTCGTTACTGGCAACTTTTTACACAATCCCTATTTTTACAAGCAGCTGGTCAGCAGTTAGAGCTTCTATGCCTTTAACAATTTTATAATCTTTACTCGTTACTCGCCACTTTTATTTTTTGGCGTATAACAATTTTTCATGACCATGTGCTCACTTTGAACTTTATACTTTTTACTCTTCGTTACTCGCTGCATGTTTTCCGTGTCGCATTTTGACAGTTTTTCCGTATTTTTAACTAACAAAAGCGCTATTAATATTGCCGCCTGCGGAAATGATTTGCATTTGCAAACGCTTAACGAAATCTCGATTAGAAATAAGCTTGCATAATTCTCATTCTAATTCTGATT
The DNA here is from genome assembly GCA_004143825.1 of Drosophila micromelanica. Taxonomy (NCBI): domain Eukaryota; kingdom Metazoa; phylum Arthropoda; class Insecta; order Diptera; family Drosophilidae; genus Drosophila; species Drosophila micromelanica. The sequence goes on along the minus strand of SCDY01000010.1, from coordinate 119,289 downwards.
ATGACACGGTCTTTGGCTGTTCGGCAGCTGCTTGGGGTTCAAGTTCGCACCACGATGGCCAGGCTATCTAGCAATAAATTAAATATATATATATATATATATATTTGTGAATATCTTATGAATATGCAGAGAAACAGAAACCATTTGACACCTTTCTGTTTATGAAAGCACTTTGATTGTCTGACCCTGACCATGAAATTGATGGACATGCCCAAAAAGAGTGGTTCGGGTTGCCCAGCCCATGTTTACCGTAAACATTTCACCAGCTAAGTGAGTTTTGGAACGTCTCTTCTTTAGGTGGGTTGTCCACCCGTCTCGTATGCAAAGTTAATATATATTTAACGTTGCTTCAGCAACAAAAATATTTATTTATTTTTATCGTTTTTTGTGCGTAAATATTTAAAAACTGGTTACTGACTGAGTCGCTGAGTTGTCATTGGTTCTTCTCGGTCAATCCCCAATCCCAAGCCACAAATCTGCGGCAATTAACTCTTTAACGCTCAAACAAATTAGTCGTTTTCAAAATTCCACGAATTACGTCTGAGTATATATATATATATATATGTATATATAAAAGATATTTATTTATATATAAAAATATCTCCACATAAACCAGTTTATGTTGTTCTTAACACACAAATTTTTATGAGCTTTTTATGTTGATTTCTTTATTAATTTGACTTTTGTTTAACGTTGACACAAATCTGTTTTTTTCATTTAAATAATTTTTTGTTTTGTGGAAACTGTTAACTATGGAAATTCAATATTGCTTACCAATTTTGCTAATTTGTTAATGGGCGGGCGCTTAGCCATGATAAATGCCTTTTGAAATTCTTTTGTTATTGTTTACTTTGTTCAAATGAACCGAACTTTGCGCTCATCAAGTGCTTCGATGTGTGTATATAGGCCATATATATGTGTTCAAAAATAATTCTGACCGTGTCGTTATGTTATTTTTATCAAAGCTTAAGCCTGGTAAGGAAATACGAAGTGATCGACTCACAGACACCCAATGATTGTTGTTAGACATTTTTACAGGGTATTTAAAATCAATTCGGAAATTGTTATGATAAGTGAAAAGTCGATGGTTTAAATTTATATAGAACAAATGAAACTAATAAAGGCAGAATTCTCCTCATGAATATATCTCAGATATTTGTGATATTTACAGATGCTTTACAATTGTATAGAAAAAATTAATCGAATACAGTCTCCTCATGAATATATCTTATTTATTGTTACTTCTGTGACATAAATTCACATATTTAATATACCCTTCGTAATGCTTTACCAATCAGTAGTGGGTATAAAATATAAGTTCGCAATCAAATGTCTTATTTTTAGGCACTTGCATAATGAACTCACTGACCGTAAAGCTTATCAAAACTGAAGTTAAACAGCCTACTAATTATAATTGCCAGCCAAAGTTGTTGCCATTTGTTGTTATTATTATTAATGGTAGTATGATTGTTATTATTATTTTTTTTTATTGTTGTGGTCAATCAACGTCCTTCGCTATTGCGGATGACATTGAAGTGTGCTAATCGAAAAGTGCGACGCCAGAATGCAAAAATAAACATTAACGAACTTTAAAAATGTTGCTTTTTTTTAAAGACGCCAAACTGAAGTCTGCTAACAAAAATAACAACAACAAAATAAGTTAACAGCAAAATAAGTTAACAAACATTTAATCGTGAAACAAATTCAACTTAGAACGTGACATCATCACTCGTTCACGAGCAGCAGCAACAACAACAACAAAAGGAATATTAGATAGCGTGCTTAACTGTGTGTGAGAGATACACACACACACACACACACACACACACAACCACACACACACCTTTACGTGTTGTCAAATTGTAGTGAATTTTTATAAATTTATGAACTGTGATATGCTGACTGGCGTGTGTGGGTTCACATAAATGATAAATATTTGATACCCTGTAGTCATAAAATGACTTAAAATGGGTATTACAAAGTTTTCTTACAAAAGCCCAAAAATATGATAAAAATAAAGTAGGTGTTAATTTTATTAGACAACTGCTGACCACAATAGTTGTTCCTTGACTGACCTGAACATATAAAGATTTAGTAATATCTAACTTTAAGACCTTTATAAATTAGCTACTAAATATTCAATCGATATATGGAATTCTAAAATCTTAAACAAGTTTTATAGAACCTAAACCCGACCCAGTATCTAAAACTATTATAGCGAAATGTATTTAACATTTTAGATATTTCCCCCAGCACATCCGCCCACCATTAAATATTCAAAATAAGCTTTAACCCATTTATGAAATTTGATATACTTAATATCCAAGTATTTTATCTAGCGATTATCTAATTATCATAATTATAACATAAATTAATAAGTCAGAAACTAGTTCACATACAAATTTTATTATCGATAGCTTCAGGGTGCATTTGAAGGCGTATTCTCAAGTGTTTGTTGATCATGTGTTTATGTGTGTGTAAATGTGGTTGTGGAATTTGTGTAAATGACCGTATAATGTATGCACATCTTAGTTTGAATTTAGATCGGAAGGTGGGTAATAATAGCGGAAATTTTAAACAATCGATAACTATCGATAGTAAAGTTTGAATTTGTTTTGTATAAGTTTGAGCTTATGCGTTTATTTAAATGTCTTCAAAAGCTCACAATAGAAGTCATAAAAATCGATAAGTATCGACCAATAATTGTCTAAATGCTTTTCAAAAAGCTTTTGCAAAATTATATGTGGTAATAAACTTGGTTTTAATAACGTACCACTAGAAATACAGTCATTCATGGAGTTAAGTGCCCCACAGCTCAATAATAAACGAGACTGATCGATTACAACCTATGAGTAATTTGTAGATGGATTTTTTAAGGCGACTATTTTTTTTTGTTAGATAATAAAAACCCAATACAATGGTTGTACAAATTATTAAGATATCCAAAAAATCAATAAAAATATCGATAATTTTTTCATAAAGTTTTATGACATGTTTTTTCTATAATTACAATCTATATATTATTACATTATATGGAATTATTTACTAAGCTGATAAATGAAAACTTTGAATAGATTTGTTTGCTTAGAATTAATGAATTTGTATCGCAGGGGGTGTGGCATGGTGGGCGGGTAAAACAGAGATTTGAACACTTGTGTCGTGAGTCAGTAGCGAATTAAGTAGAACTTCAGCTTAGTCTGTGTCTGTTTTTAGTCAGCAAAAATTAATGCGAACACAAATGCAATTAATAACACGTTAACAGCCTTCACACACACATGCATAATAAAGAGAGTTATGTGAGAGAGCGTGAAAATAAGGAAAGAGAGTGTGAAGTTTTTGCTCGCTCTTCTCGTTCTCTTTCTACTTTAACTCACACTCTGACGTTTGCTCATTTCCAACGTTCTTTATCGTGAGAGTTCTGTATAAATATATATATATATATAAAAAGTAACATTTTTCTCTTTTTTTGTTGTTTTTTCTTTATTTTTGCACTTTTTGTTTTGCTTTTGTGTTTCTGCTTCTCAGCGCTATTGTTGTTTGCCCTGCACTACAATTTATCGGGTTTATTAACCGTAAAACTTCCATTTACAACTATTACTATGTACCTTAACACTCGACTTGATATCAGTCAAATGGACGCTGAACTTTGTTTAACTGCTGATGGGTTATTCGCTTAGTTAATTTTCTTTTTTTTATGGATTTACAATTTGCTTTGTTTTTCCAGACCCAACACCATATACAATATATATTTGATAAGATATCAAATTTAAAGAAAGCAATATTTGCCAATATAATTAGGAAAAAGAACAACAACAAATATCTATAAGTCGGGGATCCTTGAAAGTCTATTATTTCTTTATATCAATTCTTATAGGGGTTCAAAAATATGGAAAATTCTTAGTAATGAGAATACAGAAATAAATTCTTAAGAAAATATATTTAGGATTTACGCTAATCTAACGTCAAACAAGAAAAAAAGTTTAATAAAAAATTAAAATTAAATATAAAAATAAAATATATTCACGTATACTCCCTGCCCAACAAGTTTTATTAAATATGAGTCATATAAAATGCGTATTACGAACAATCGATTTGCTTTGTTCTTCCCTATAATTACTGTATATATATAGATTTTAATGATATGATATATCTATAGGTTCACTTGACACTAATTGCCCTTCTCCCGATAGTGTTTAACAAGTGTTTAGCTAATCAATGCGACCAACTAGTCCTACATATGGCTGCTCTATGTCATTATCTATTGAGAGGGCGCCTGTCCTAACTCTCTGCTGTCTCTCTTCTCTCTTTTTTCCCTCATTGGTAGCGCAGTTTTTTGAATGCCGACAAATCAAGTCAACAACACAAAATTATCAGATTCTTAGCCTTATCAGACTTTGGCCAAAGTCAAAGCCCTGAGATTTATATAGATAATTGACAAACGTTACGGTGCATATAGCTAATTACATAGACACGTTTAATGAATTGTTTAGCAACAACAAAAAGAAATAAAAAAAAAACATTTATAGAAACAAGCTCATTAAAAGTTTAGGCCATAATTCAGCGCCCACGCGTTAAATACTTGAATATTAATAAATATAGTTATTATGAATAAAAGTTCGATTATGATACTTTTTTTCGTTATTGTTTTAAAAGTAGGCGTTAAATTTAGCATAAATTAAGCCAGCGGCAATTTTCGTTGATGGCGTCAGCGCAGTTTAGATCATATCATATCATCGTTTATTGTTTAATTCCATGATTTATTAATTTCAAGTGCTGTTTTTTCGTTAAATGACTTAACACGATTGAGCGCAGTTGCATGAATCCTAACCGACAAAAGAAATAATAAAAATAATAATAATTTTGATTACATTTACATTTGTTATACTTAACAGTTAAATATAAACATTTCTTATTTTACATTTCTCTCTCCGCAAACAGACGAACGCGATGCCATTCAAAAGAAGACTTTCACAAAATGGGTTAACAAACATCTTAAAAAGGTGAGTGCATAACCAGAGCCCAAATATCATCGTCAAGCATAATCATTAACAATATCATCAACATAAGTGCGCTTTAACCACTCAGGTTATATAAAAGTGCTCCATCAAAAGAAAAACCCTCGCTCCAAACCACGTGTGAACTTGATACGAGCAAATGTTAGGAGCTCTCTGCTTTAAATAATACTTTTTACTTTTCTTTAAAAAATGAACCTTTGTTTTATTCTCTCTTAATGACAAGCAGCATTGGAAGTATGCCAAGGTATTGTTTCTATCTAGTACTCACTTCCTTTGAATATTATAATACTTTTTTTTATATTGCAAGTTTTAAGTATTAAACACTTTATCAAATTTACAGACCTATACCATGCTACATGTTTGTGTTACCACAAATGGTATACCCTGTTGTTCGCAGTCTGTAAGTTAAACCAAGTTCAAGCAACTTTTCACTGTATATAAATGTTTTGATTATCACATATTGCAGAGAATTTATAAAATATTTATTTCTTTAACTTATAAAATAAAATTTTTTTTTATTTGAACTTTAAAATTTCAATAATTGAAAGAGAAAGCATCTTAATCTTGAATTATTTGCATATAACTTTTCTATCAGTATTTTTTTGCGCAATAATATCGCATATTTTGAGGCGTTGTACACTAAAAAATTTAGGTTATTTTAGTTATCTTTGCTCGTTCTTGTTTTTATTTTCACTAAATGCACTCGCCCAAAATTATCAAAAACAAAAAAAAGCCTGACACCAAATCGTTTTAAAACACCTCTTAACACCCTGCAACCTGCATGCAACCTTCAACTTTTACTTTTCATCTGTTGTTAAACTTGTTTTATTTTTCCATTCCTTTAGGCCAATCGACGAGTTGTGGATTTGTTTGAGGATTTGCGCGATGGTCACAATTTGCTTTCACTCTTGGAGGTGCTATCTGGCGAACACCTGGTAAGTTGTCGCAGCCAGATTCAAATAACTTGTAGTCATACCCATTTTCGCACTCGTCGCTTTGCACTCGTCCATTTTCAATATAGCCACGAGAGAAGGGTAAAATGCGATTCCACATGCTGCAGAACGCACAAATGGCGCTGGATTTTCTGCGCTATAAGAAAATCAAATTGGTTAACATACGCGCTGAGGATATTGTGGATGGTAATCCCAAGCTAACGCTGGGCCTGATCTGGACTATTATACTGCATTTCCAGGTAAGTCAGAAACTCTCGTTACTCATTTTAAATATTTTTGTGTAAATGGAGCAAGTTATGGACAATAAAGAGACAAAAATATGTTCTCGTTATTATTATCTAAATTATTTTATACTTTGAAAAGCCTACTCGTTGCACTTTTCTTGTTGCTTCAACTATTCGTTGCAATTGTAAAATGTTCACTGCTGTACTCGGCCGGTATGCAAAAACTTCTCGTTATTATACATACTTGTTAGGAATTTTTTGTTAAATATAATTTGTCGCTACACGTTTTAAATGTACTCGTTACATTGACTGTAAGAGATTTTTAGTGCATTACTTACTCGTTATTCTCATTATATTTTTCTCGTTATATTCTTCACTCGCTGCAACTTTAAACGAGAGCTGTCCGTTGCTCTGGTTACTCTGCAACAAGTTTTTTGTGTGTAAATGGAGCAAGTATTGGATAACTACAGTGGGCAGGTCCACGAATTGTTGCCCAACATGGCGACAGTTTCAAAGTCAGCCGCGCAGCGCCCACACGCAGCAATTGGGCCGCCTGAAGGTGACCCTCAAATTGGCCGCCCAATTCGTGAGATCGTTAACAATGTTCACACAACAAATTCGTTTTCATTTGGGCGTTTTGGCTATTTCTTATATACACAAACATATATATGTATATATAGTAACTGTTATAGTTTCGCCATCGATTCATTGAGCCAACAACTGCAACGCAACTCAGCTCGGCCCACACACACGCACACAGACTCGTTCATTCAGCTCAGCATGTGTGTGTGTGTGTGTGTGTGTTTCGTTTCAATTTTGTGGCGATCTGTAAGCTTCGATCTGTTATTGCTACTCCTACCCAGCAGAGCAGCTGCTATTTTTACAGCTCTCCGGCTCTGTTGACTTATTTTGGTGAACGCGGCGCTGCCTTTTTAGGTAGCCAGTTTACCTTCTCTTCATCTCCACCACCACCACCAACAGCAACAGCAGCAGCAGCACGTCTACTGCGTTAACTGACACACATAACCAAGTCCAAGTGGCTGCTACAGTTCGTCAACTGTTTTTGTTGTTGTTGCTCGCAAGGCCGCCACAGATCAGGCACTTGGCCTGGCCACCTACACAGCCGAAAAATTATATAAAAACAACACTTGAGCAAATGTAGCACTAAAAATGTTCCCGACTATTCTAACAAACTAATGAGAATTGATTTAATGTCAGTGTTATACAAAATCGTTGAATGAAACGGTTTTTACGAGAGCAAAGCTTAAAAGTATGATCAATACACATAAAAGTATTTTAATTTCATTCATTTACAAATCAATCAACATTTATAAAAAAAATTTATTTTATGGCCTCAAGCATTAACACAGATTTATGTGTTTAAAATCCCATTAATTCACACAATCTAAATGTTGCATTGTTGCATTTATAAATATTAATAAAGTTGTGATATTAAAAAAAAATTTTTTTATCTGACTTACGTTAATTAAATAATTAAAATAGGAAAGATATTTGTTTAGTTTAGATTGGCTTAAAACACACTTAAATAATGAAGATGCCGGATACCGCGGGTGTCTTTTAAAATAACAATTTTTAAATTTTTTTAAATTTATTGAAAATGTATTATTGCTAATTTGGCAAAAAAACAAATTTGTACTATTATTTAAAATTTAGAAATCACTAAATAAAATTTTCTTTGCAACTCTCTTATCTACAATATATTTATGTATTTGTTGATTTACAATTTTTAAAAATAGTTTTAATTTGTGGGAGTTTCTCGTCTTTACTATCATAATTTAAAAGCAAATTTAAAGTGATTTAAAGTTTAAACGAGTTAAACTTTCAGTTACCGCTGTTTAACATGCTACAAATTGCAGTTTTCTTTTGTGTGCATGCGATAACTCAGTTGAAAGTTTGCTTTAAATAAAGCCCCCATTGGATTTCTCATCAACTCAACTCTCAACTTTGAAAATCAAAATCAGCTTGAGGCGCTTAGTCATCCGGTCAAGTTAACAGGCGGGCAGGCAGCGGGGGGCAAGAGTCATGTTGCACACATTTCCGCACTGCATTCGTCTCCAAGTCTGGCTGCCAATGTGTGTCAACAACAGCAACAACAACGATAACAACAACAAGCCAAACTAGATGCAATTTAAAACTCGGATATTTCGTAATTTGTGACGACGGCGCATGCCGAACGGGCTGCGCGTCTGCTGTTGTTGTTGTTGTTATTGTTGTTGCATTTGTGTTCGATGCGTTTCGGCGGCGGCTCGGATTGATCGATGGCGCGCATAAATGCTCAATGATGCTGCCAGTCAGCCGCGATGGCAGCCAGCAACAACAACGTCCATGAGGCAACAACAACAACAACAGCAGCAGCAGCAGCAACAGTTGCTGCAAACGGCGGCTGTTTCAATTGAGGCAAAAAGAATTGTAAATCACTTGACAATGTGAAACTCAATCGCGCGTCATTTACTGTTTATGTTATTTATTATTTCTTTCTGTCTCGCGTCTTTCTGGCCTGGCCCCCTTGCCTCAATCGTTGTCTCGCCCTCTCTTTGCAATTGTCGTTAACCAAGGATTTATGTATATTGCGGCCTGCCTGTTGCGGGTGTCTCTGTGTATCTCAAGTATCTTTGTATCTGTATCTGAGCTTTTGCTGCTGATGTCATTTATTCATTCGTCTTGTGCGCAATGCAAATTTGTGAACGCGACTTAAAAGGATATTTCTTCTTGTTGTGCTTATTATAAACATATATACATATATACCCTATAGCCCAAAAATGGTTACGCTAAAATAAAAAAAGGGTATAATCAAGTTGCGCAAGTTTATTTAAGGGGTTCGCTGTTATGTTTCTTTAAGGCAATGCAGTCCAAATTTATATGGACATTAAATATATCTGTTCTTATTTCTTTAAATAAAGTTGAGAACTTTTTGAACTTGGAAAATTTATTTATTTATTATAGGCACATTAAATTGTGCCTAATTAAATATTAAAAACAAAATGTAAATATATAATGTGTGGTAAATATTTTTATTTTTTTCAAGGCTTAAGATCGATTTTTATTTATTTATAAAATAAAAAGCTCTATATTTAAGAGGCAAATTATCAAACATAATTGTTTTTATCATAATTGACAGATCTTCAGCAACACCCACGTAAAACGATAGAAATAAATTGCACTTCATTTATTTAGATTATTCACAAATTAAGAACACTTTTATATTTGATCTGAATTGAATCTGAATTTTAAATGTGCTATTTTGCATTTGAAATTGCACTTCAAATCACAAACTGTTTTCTTTTCGAAATCTCGTTTTAAGATCGCGGCTCGGTTCAATTTAAATTATGACATAATGCCTATTTATACGGCAATTGCATAAATATTCGCATTGTTATTTGTTTTGTGTGCTTTTGGGTGTGTGCTTGGGTGTATGAATTAAATTCAATTAAATGGCGCATTTTATAGGTCAATGTGCAAAATACAAAATGTTTAATTCGAAGCGAAACTGAAGCTAATAAATTGCCAACAATTTGCCAGCAAACCCAGCGGCAATTTGTGACGCTGCTTTGGCTATAATTAAGTTATAAATTTTGCTGTAAAAACTAATCGCTGTGATCAATGAAACACCCACAAAACCAGCAAGTTTTAGAGGAGGCGGGTGTGAGGGTTTGTGATTTGAGGTCTCTGAGTAGTTAGCCAAGTTAAGGCCTTTACCTTGACATTAAAGCGTGCGCTTACTTCCGTCAGCTCAAAATACTTAGTTGTTGTTAAGCTGTGCGCTCAATTGTTTAATTTAAGCATAAAGTATAAATTTATGGCTTAAGCTGACTTAAATATGATAGACGAGTAAGCACAACGGGCAGTTATTCTGTAAATTTAAATTATTAAAAATACTTTATATCAATACTTTATTACTTTACTTTATTCAGACTTTCATCAAATTTTAAAATATATGTTAAATTATAAAGATGTAATAGTTGTGCCTAAATAATAAGTGGCCAACTGCTAAATTTGTATATTTTTAGTCTCTAGTTATTATAGTTGCTGAGTTGAATGAGTTCACTAATAATCGGGTAGATCTAGAGGTCGAGAAAACCAAAAAAGTTAATTTGCATATGCTAATATGCATATAATATAAATACTTTTAACAAAGTTAAACAGTTTCCACCGTCTTTTTTCTACATTTTCTACTCCCAACCAAATTTGGTATACCCCACTTACCCCCTGGTGCAGAGCATGAAAGAGTGCCGCTAGCAAAAATAGCTTGACTTGGTAAGAAATCTGTGAAATCTATGTCGAATTACGTCCGACAAACGTTTTCATTATAAGTTGCGGCTAATTTTCCAAGCAATTTTGCACATTATTCAACGCTCGTTTTCGCTCAGGTTGGGCACAGCTCAGGTGTTTCTGTTTTATTTTTTGCGCATCCGACAGATACAGATGCGCTCGCTATATTTGGGCATATTACCATAAAAGTACAGAAAAAAAAAAAAAAAAAATAGCACTTGATGTTTAGCCAAAGCGCCCAAGCGTTAAGTAACGACAGACCCAAAACACCCTCAAAGAAAGTATCTGAATTACTTTTGAAACAGACAAACATACACATCTATATAGCTGCGAATTCTCACGTCATCAGCGACCCGTTGAAGTTGAAAGCCATTTGGTGTTTGATTTATTATAAGACGTCGCGGTATGTGTTACAATAAAGTCAATGACAGCCAATTCTAGCCTTCAAGGCAGGTGGAAATAAACAATACATAAGAGAATTATTTCTGAAAAAAAAGCAAAAGCAACAACAACAAAAGGCTTGAAGCAACTGAAATAAGTCATTTTGTTTTTGCCCCGGCCATGACATCAGCTATAGTTATAGCTACATAGCTACATAGCTGCTGCTGCTGACCCGCCTCGTCAAAAGTGTCACGTACTAAAAAACAACAAAAAACGAAAGACTTCAACGCAAGCAACGAACTTGCCAGCTGAACCAGAACTACAAGAAGCTGACTAAAAATGCACTTATATGTCTTAATTTATGACATAGATGACTGAATATTGTTTATGCTGCGTGGGCAGCTGCTAAAAAAATCAAAAATCGAAAATCAAATATATATAGCTAGTCACAACATTTTGAATGTTTGCCATTTCATATCCATTAATAAAACTCTTTGGCAGCTTTTGCACAAATATGGCCCGAATGCCTGCAAACAGGTTAAGCATATTCATTCAAACATTCAAATACACTCAATCTATACTCGTTAGACAGCGAGGCGCAACCACGCAAAATAAACTTTGAAGAGAAAAAATTCCGCATTTTCGTATGCAAATGCTAAGCTAGCCATATAAGCAAAGATCAGTTCAGATCGAAACGACGTCTCTTACATGCGGTTCGAACGTGTTTCAATACACATTTATATTTAATATGAATGAACGTTTGAATAACAACCATTTGAACAACAGATACTCGCTACAGCTCAAGTACGTATCTCTGTTTACAACAATTCTATTCTCAGTGTCCAGTCAGTTTCTCGTTCTACCGCAATATATATATTTTTGTATTTATTTATGCATATATATTTTAATTATATTGATGACGAGCCCACACGCTTCGCTGTTGACAGTAAAAGCGGCCAGGAATGTTACATATTTGGCATGTCAAATGACGTGCCCACACTTGAGTTCACATAACACGAACAAATAGTTTAATTACTGGGGTACAAATTTAAAAATTAAACAGCTGTTTCTAAAGCAATCGGTGGCAATTAAAAAACAATATTTTAAATATTTTGAAATTTTTAAGACAGGTTTCTGAGATGTGTATTTTTAAAATAAATTCTGTACTCTCAAATCGAGTTTCTTGATTTTCTTACATTTTCCCATATTAGGCATTCCATATTACATTTCCCATTGGCATGTAAACGAAAATCACCACCGATTTGTTTTCGTATCGATAACAAATTGTTAAAAATGTATTTACGATTTTAATCGTGTCATTGGGGTTTACGGATCTAATTGCAAACACATGTAGCTACTGTTTGGACTGTGCAGCACTTCCCGTTTTTCATTTTGTTTAGCCACCACAAACAGCACGTTTCAAGTGCGAAACGTTGCTCAAATTACTACCAATTACAAAGATAATGCACAATTGTTTACTGTCTTGCATCACATTCGTATTAATAAGTCAGTCAGAGCTCAGTTGAAAACTCCCCGCCCCTTTCCGACCCTTCCCAGCTGCACTTTGTCTAATTAGATGTGCAATTCAATTGGTAGCAAAATCAAATATCAGCTTAAATGTTCCGCGACCCTTCGCAGCGCTTCTCCAAAGCTGTTGCCTGTGTGCTGAATGAAACGAGTGTATATATGTATATTTTTTAGCTGGAGATATATGTGAGTAAATATGTTTAAGCAGGTAGTACGGAACATAGTTCGATGCCATGTAGGGCGACACGGGCTGGTCGGGCATGTAACATGCTAATTAGCCCATGCTTGGCGACTTCCCAACTGTCTGTCATACGTTGCATTTATACCTACACTTATACCTGTGTGGGAGTGGGGGGAGCTTTACCTTTAGCTACCACACATAAATCAATCGTTACGGCATTTCCCGTCTCGCGTGCAAGTGCTACATTTATATAGAGATTTCAACACCCACTCGCATCAATTACACTTTCTAGACGCCATTTGTGGCGTTGCGGTGACAGTTTGTGTGACCATTTTTGGAGCCGTAAAATGATTAGAATATGCCTTGAACGCGTTTTAATTGCTGCTTAAAATGCATTTTAGTGCACCTTAGTGTTAATTTATAGCACTGTTTAGATTTTTGATCGATTTCCAAACAATTTTTTAAAAATCCCAACGAGACTTTTTTTAATGCAGCTTAATAGTCATATGTTTCAGATTTAAATAGTTTTTAAATTATATTTTAGTACAGGTTTAGTTCCATTTTAAACATGCAATAATTTACATTGAGTTTCTTAAAATATATCAGGTAAATAGTTAAATATATTGTTCATCATTTAGGATACTATTCGAATATTCTTTATTTATTTTAACATACTTATGAAAAGCAAGGAGTAATAGAAAATTTTGGAACAGTGTTTTAGTATTAATTAGATACAACAAAATCTAGGTAGGCAGTTACAGCTAGAAAAAGTTCGATTTTCTCATCTTTTAAGGAAGTTCTCTATGCAAGAGTTTGTGGAGAAAAAATAGTAAAAATTGTTTTAATAAAAATTTAGTACAACTTTAAAAAACTTCAAATGCTGTCCATGAATATCAGGCAAGTTAAGCTAGATGTAAACCACATGTAGTGCTTTAGTTCTTGTATGTTTGTAGCTCTTGGGTCAAAATTAAGCGCATTTTAAATTTTAGTACACTTTTAGTACACATATAATCCGGCCAATTGGCATAAACCTCTGCTTCTTTCTATTGTTGCCATTTCGTTGGGTTTCATTAGTTTCCCAGCATTTGCTTTTCGCTTGTGTAACCTGTAAAAAAAGTGATGGTCGCTTTTGTGGTCGGTCTAAGTTTTTTTTTTCTTTTTGGGTCACGCCGTGGGCTCGCTCGGCCGCCCAGTCCCAGTGAGCAGCTTGTCCAGCTGTGTAATGACTTGGTCGTGATATGTTATGAGCTTCAAATTCAAATTTAAATTCAAATTACTTCCCCAATTTAGTTGTGCGCAAAAACGCCAAAGCTAGCCAAAAAAACAAAAAAAAATGTCATGGGGTCAGGCAACTGATGCGATGTGATGTCTCTTCTAATTAGTTGCCAGTTGGTCTCCGATTACAATCAAACTTGACCCACTGTGCGACTGGGCAAATCGTCAGTTCTTAATCACAAAACTTGTTGTTCTTTCTGGTTTCGCCCGGAGTATTTTTTTAAAGTGTGTGTGTGTGTGTGTGGTATTCTTATTGTTGTTATGGGCATTCTATGGCTTTGGCTTTTGTGTTGTTTGCTATTTGTGGCCAGAAGGTACTACCAAAACGACTACCTGAGATGACGCAGCCAACTGATGTTTTGGGTATTTAAGGTGAAGAGAAGCCAACCAAACATTGTAGCAACAAGGCAAATCTTTGCTACCACAACAACGCACAACAAATGACAACAGAAGCAACAATTTTGTAGTAAAGGCGCCACAAAAAGTTATGTAACTCTTTTGTTTTTATACCCTATAACCATAAAGTGGTCTTAAAAGGAATAAAGCTTGTCGTAAAGTTGTGCAAACTTAAATAGGTATAGTGCGACTCTATAAAGTCTATATGTACGATCGGCAGATAAAACGGCTGATTGATCTAATCATGTTTGTTTGTCTATAAGCCTAGCTATTGACGACTATACTGCTGCTTGTCTGTCTGTTCAGCTATCTTTCTGTTTGCCTATAAAACTGTTTCTTCGAAAAAACCGTGTCGGCCATAAAGATATCTATAGAATCGCGAGTTTATTGGATTAGCATGTTCTTAGCTACCATGGCATTTAAATTTGATTTAAAATTGCAGAATTTCCAGCGTTCTGTGACATCAGTAAAGACATGTCACTAAAGATGTCTTTGAATCCCTTGACATGTCATCAAGTATGTCATTCACGTGTCCTGATGGATCAGATTTCTATTTGAATAGATTATTATTTCATTGCTGAAATTTGCAGTAAGAATTTCCATCCTTCTGTGACGTCAGTCTTTACTGACATGTCAGTAAAAATGTCATTTATACCCTTGACATGTCATCGTGTATGTCATCCATATGTCCTGATGGATCAGATTTCTATTTAAAAAGCAATTATTTAATTGCAGAAATTTTCAGTAAAATTGTAGAAATTCCATCCTTCTGTGACGTCAGTAAAGACATGTCACTAACGATGACATTTAAACCCTTAACATGTCATTCATATGTCCTGATGTTTGCTTGCTTAAAGGTTACTTTGAGTTTGATATAAGCGTATCTTCTAGTCGATCCTGTCATTATAATGTTTTTGCTCTTGTAACCTTCACTTTGCATGTAATTTGTTGTTGTTCTGCGTTGGCAGCTGTTGTTGTTGCTGTTCTTGCGGCGCTGCGTTGGCGTAGGCGTTGGTTGCCATGGCTGCTACACACACACACACACACACTCACAGGTGTAGCGTTGCCGTTGTTATTGTTGTTGTTACCTGTAAATACATACGTCATGCGGTAGGAGCGCAGAGCTCGAAGTCAGCAATCCATAACGGGGTTGGCTGCTGGCAGCGACGTCGGCGTCAACAGCAACAGCCACACACACACATGTTTACAATCGCAAACACACACACACGCACCAGCTGCTTGCTGGCTGTCAGCACGATCGCAATTTCAATTCCAATTCCAAAATATTTAATTTGAAGCTTTGCTTTGCGTTTGGTACGCCAACGCCGGTTTGTGTTTTTGCTGTTGTTGTTGTTGCTGTGCCGATTCCATTTTGTTTCAAGCGCGTGTGCTTTTTTTGTTTTTGCTTTTCTATTCTCACCACCTGACGCTTGCTGCGCTGCCAGCAGCGACGGCGTCGCCCGTAAACACCTGGCCAGAGCAACACTTTAAGCGTTTTAACTTGGCCCGATCGCGTTTAGTCGTTGTCGAGTCGCCGCACACATTTGTTGTTAGTGCCCCCCGTCGCATATATCTTCTCTGTATATATACAAAAATAAATATCTAGATACATTTGGAAAATGTATCTATAAATCGCAAAAATACCTATGCCTATCTAAGCGTAGAGCTCAGCAGTTTGAACTCTGAACTCAATTGTCGCGTGCGTTTTTCAACGCTGTCTTAACGTATGTTGGGACTTATAACTGAATTGAAAATTCGTGCGTCTGATTTGTAAATAAAAAAATATTAAACAAAATATAAATTAAACCAATATAATTTATATATATAAGAAAAAACTAAATAAATAAATAAATAAATAAATATTAATTATATAAAATTTATATACACTATATTTATTTTTTCCTTAAAACTATTCCAAATTTGAAATGCAATCAAATTTTTATAACACAAAAAAGAACACAATTTCATATTTAAAATAATATATTTTAAAAATGTAGCAACTTAATAATAAATAAACAAAAAATAAAAAAATAAATCAACGAGTGCATAAAATTTGATGTGCAAGACAAAACCAATAAAAATAAAAAAAACCAAACCACAAACATATAACATCAATATACAACAAATATAAGAAACATAAACAACAATAAATAATAACAATAAAAAAAGTCTTTTTGCATGATGTCACACAACTCGACGCCGAGCTTCAATTTCAATTTCAATTTTGGATTTATATCTTGCCAGAAGCATCCGCCGCCGCAAAAGCTGGCCCGGCCCCTTCCGCTCCGCTTCTCTTAAGTCATTAATGCGCTTGCAGTATCGTTATTTTTGATTTATTAAATGCCGCCTATATCAATTGATTTCAATCTGAATGCAATTGAATTCAATTTTGTTTCAATTAGGTTTTTTTATATGACGAGTTCATTTCTTGTGAGCGTATCTCAAGTGTGTGTGCTGTCTGTGTTGTTGTTGTTGCTGTGAATGTTTGACCAACAAATGTGGTAAAGTGTATTGCTGTAATAGCTGTACAAATAATGACGTGCCCAGCCATATGGAGATGTCTCTTTCGAAGCGAGCGAGTTCTGGTTCAGCGCTCTGTAAAAATAATAACAAATACTATGTAGAGTATTTTTTTCTGTCATAGTTTTTAAATTGTTTTGCCAATTTTCAAACGTGATTTTGCTTCATCTTTTTGCATTGTTTGTTCGATTTGAATTTATGTGTTGTCATTGCGCGCACAAAAACAATGCAAATTCGGCAATAATATTGTCTAAACAGCTCTTAACTGTCGTCGACTTCAAACAGTAGCCAACATCCCAAATAGGCAAGAGCCAGTAGAGAGAACAGCTGCTGCTGATTGCGGCTCAAAGCCATTCAAAATGTCAAGCTATTAACGCCTCTTAGTGTCGCCTCCGCACACTTAAGGCCAAAAAACAAAAACATACGCTTTTAAGCCAAGTTTTAAGCCACCTAAAGCACTCATCTGTGGTGCAGCTTTTTTTTGTATTTGGTTGTAAAAATGTTGCAATTAGCATTTTTATACCCTGTATATGTTTAAAGTGGCTTTGATGGTCGTGTACACATGAATAAAAATATGCATATGGGGACTCTTGACGAACAAAAGCTATAATTTTCTTAGCTTTGTATTAACAAGTGAACTATATAATGATTTACATAATTGTCTTAAAATCGATAAATATCGTGTTAACGCATACGGTTTTTGTGCTGGGTACAGGATGTATGGGATAAAGGTTCCCATTTCTCACTTCACTTTTCAAAATCGATAAATATCGACTAAGAGTTCACACTTTTAAAGTATATCTCTGTAATATAAAAAGCAAAGTACACCAAGTGTGTACCCCTTCGTTAGATTTACATTTAACTTAAAATCGATAAATATCGAAACATATCGAGAAATCTCTGTGAATTAAAGAGATAGAGCCATAGTTTACTAAAGAGGTGAGCAGCATTGCTTTTAGTATGTTGCTTAGTTGCTTATAGGGTATCCACCAGTCAGTCATTCTAGACTATGCACCTCTTGCCTAATATTTGATGTGTGTGGGGAGGAGCTGTTGGCCGCCATGTCACGCATTTGTTTCCATTGCGCAGGCGTCGCCTTTCAATGATATGTTTCGCTTTTGCGGGTGGGCGCACATTTTGGCCAAACCACTCGCTGTTGTTGTTGTTCAGTTTGATCTTGAGCTATAAAGATTAGATATGGTTTTAAATAATAAAATTCAATGCATTTATAGCTGTCTTTTTGCTATCAAATCAAGCGGCCTTGCTTATCACGCCTGAAAACAAAAGACTGCCCAGATTATTTGAAATAAAACAAAAAACCTTTGTAGAAATTTCACGTCATTTATTCAACATTTCTGTTCTAATTAAAAGACAAAAGAAATTTAGCTTTAGCCCTAAAGTGAATGGTTTGTGAAATGGCAGATGTCGTGTTTCATTCCACAATGTTCCCTTGCCTTTGCGAAAATAAACATTAGTTAGATTCACAATTAGCCTGGTTGTTGTCTCGTTTGTTGTAAGTGTTGGTGTTTTTTTTTTTGTTATTGTTGTCGTGGCTTGTGCCCCGCGGCTTTGTTCGGCCGTGCACATGAACACTTCGCTATTTTTTTTCCTTTGTGCAAAAAATAAATAGAAAATCATACATATTTAATGATTATTATATGGCGATTATAAGATACACTTGCCGCAAAGTTTTTTTAAATTAGAATTCTAGTGAGATTTAAATCAGCTAAGGCTCGTTCTGTTTAAAGAATAAAGAACATTATTTTTATGCAAACATATAGTTCTTCAACCCCTTGCGAAGGCAAAAAAAACAGGTTTTCTTTTTGTTATATTAGATATACATATTTATTTATGTATATATACTACTTCTTACTTTTTTGCTTTCTTCAGCATTGCAAATATTATGCAAAAAATAAAATTTCAGCAACAAAGCTTTCGAATATCACAATAGATATTTATTGGATGAATACTTTTCTTTTTGATTTGCGCAAATTTATTTAGATCTGCGCTCTTCTTGGATTGGATAATACTTTATGCTAGGTCATAAAATAAATGATTCTCCAGGTCAACTAACATTTCAGTTGGTTGCCTGAAATAATTGTTGAAATAATTTGACTGATATAAAATGATAAAAATAGAGTTGAATTCGTACCTCTTTATTGTGCCACATAATTCCCAACAAATTTCTAATACCCTTTGTTAGGGCAACGAAAAAAAAAGATCCCAAAGACAGTTAGACTATTGGACGGGCAGTCTTTGCTAGTTGGTTGGTTGGATAATTATGTGTACGTACAAGACATAAATAATTCGCTCATCATCAGCAGCAGCAACAACAACAACAACAATAGGAATCATGGGGCATGTGCCCCCTTCTATGGGTGCTTTTGGGCTGGCTTTTTTCGCAGTGGCAACAGCAAAGAACAAGACATCCGGTGCCGGTGTTGTTGCTGTTGCCGCTGGTTTTGGCCGGCTTTTGACTTAATTAAACGCAAATTGCGGTGCCGGCAACTCAATTGTCTGCGAGCACGAAAAGCGGGGTTAGCGGGGGGGTGTGTTTAAGAAGTGCTGCGGTTTAAACAATTATAATGATTTTTGAAATCACGCACAAAAATAGCAAAAATTACGAAGTCGAGTAAAAAGAAACGAAACGAAAACAAAACGAAAGGAATTAAAAAAAAAAAGTGCAAAAACGAAACGATAAATCAACGACGGCAACGACAACGATACCGATAACGATAACGATCACAACAGCGACAACGAACACAGGCTGGAGTCCAAATTGAAACTGGCATCATGCACTCCACCTCCAGCTCGCAGTCGACGCTGAAGCGCACCCAGCAGCTGGTGCGGCAAACGAATGGCGGCCAGCCGTTTGTCAGCGGCGGCAGTGAGGTGGTGCACACCACCCGTGGACCGGCCATAACGACCAACATTGATGACTCTAGTCTGCGCTATCGCCATGAAACGAAGCGCGAGCGCACCGTTGAAGCGGTCATCACCGACTATCCGGGCGTGGCGCCCCCAGGCACCCTGCCCCACGAGCGTAGCAACTTCGAGCGCACCGTCACCTTTCAGGATGCGGTGGGCCGGCGTCCATCCGCCGGCAGTCGTGCTCTGGTGCCCTCGAGCGGTGCCAGCGCCAGCACCAGCTATCAGCAGGTGACGCGCAACAAGCGCATCTCGACTGAGGTGCTCGGCTCGAGTGTCGAGAGCACCAAGACATCGCAGCGGGCGCCCAACGGACATCGGCGTGTCACCACGCACATTGTGCGCAAGGTGACCACGCTGAGTCGCGCCGAGGAGAACCAACAGCCGGCGGAGGATCTGCTGCCGCCAGCCAAGATGATACGCAGCTCCGAGCTGGAGTATCGACGCGCACTGCCGCCGGCCATTGAGTCGTCGAGCATACAGCGCAGAGAGGTAAAAGTGGGGATGGGTGTCCCCCATGCGAAATAATATTTGTAATCGATTGTACTTGTCATAATTAGCATAAAAAACAACATTAAATGTGATTTTGAGGGGGTCACAATTTTGTTCAAATATCATACCAAAATTGACAAAAAAGTTTACGTGTAAAGCTCTCGGATACATAGCTCCCATATTTCAAACCCCCATAACTTTGTCAAAAATTAACCGATTTTCATGTTTGATGGCATTTTGGTCATTATTTATCCTACAAATTTATTCTACATTTAAATTTCATGCATTTTTGAAAATATATTTTTTTTGAACTTTTTGGTCAAAAAAGCATGTACCCCCCGTTACTCATTTTCGAAAAAATTTTTTTTCAATATTTAAAATTGTGAATTTTTGGTTTTAATTGATTGTATTTGTCATAATTAGTATAAAAAACAATACTAAAAGTAATTTTGAGGTGGTAAAATTTTTTGTCAAAAATAATGCCAAAATTGACAAAAATTGTGACATGTAAAGCTCTCGGAACCATAGCTCCCATATTTCAAACCCCCATAACTTTGTCAAAAATTTACCGATTTTCAGGTTTGATGGCATTTTGGTCATTATTTATCCTAAAAATTTATTCTACATATAAATTTCATGCATTTTTGAAAATTTTTTTTTTTTGAACTTTTTGGTCAAAAAAGCATGTACCCCCCCCTTACTCATTTTCGAAAAACATTTTTTTTTAAATTAAAATTGTGAATTTTTTGTTTTAATTGATTGTATTTGTCATAATTAGTATAAAAAACAACACTAAAAGTGATTTTGAGGTGGTAAAATTTTTTGTCAAAAATCATGCCAAAATTGACAAAAATGTAAAGCTCTCGGAACCATAGCTCACATACTTAAAACACTTATAACTTTGTCAAAAATTAACCGATTTTCATGTTTGATGGCATTTTGGTCATTATTTATCCTATAAATTTATTCTACATTTAAATTTCATGCATTAAAAAAATTTTATTTTTGAACTTTTTGGTCAAAAAATCATGCACCCCCCCTTACTCATTTTGGAAAAAAAATTTTTTTTTAAAATAAAATTGTGAATTTTTTGTTTTAATTGATTGTATTTGTCATAATTAGTATAAAAAACAACACTAAAAGTGATTTTGAGGTGGTAAAATTTGTTGTCAAAAATCATGCCAAAATTGACAAAAATTGTGACATGTAAAGCTCTCGGATACTTAGCTCCCATATTTCAAACCCCCATAACTTTGTCAAAAATTAACCGATTCTCATGTTTAATGGCATTTTGGTCATTATTTATCCTATAAATTTATTCTACACTTAAATTATATGCATTATTGAAAATACAATTTTTTCTTGGTTTCTTACGACTTTTGTCTAAAACAAACTTGCTCCATTTGCATTCAATTTAAAATATCTAAAATTAAATTATATATCTATATATCTAACGCACTCTATGCTTTCCAATTTAGATCTCCGATATTGTTGTTGGCAAAGAGGACAACGTATCCGCACGCGAGGCCCTGCTGCGCTGGGCGCGCCGCTCGACGGCTCGGTATCCGGGCGTGCGCGTCAATGATTTCACATCATCGTGGCGCGATGGTTTGGCCTTCTCGGCGTTGGTGCATCGCAACCGACCGGACTTGCTTGACTGGCGAAAGGCAAGGAACGATCGGCCACGCGAGCGCCTCGAGACGGCATTCCATATTGTGGAGAAAGAGTATGGTGTTACGCGTCTATTGGACCCAGAGGGTAAATAAGAAAATTACCAAAATAAATGTGATCAGGTTTACTTATAATTTGCTTCTTCTCTCTTATAGATGTGGACACCAATGAACCGGATGAGAAATCCCTGATTACGTACATTTCATCGCTGTACGATGTATTCCCGGAGCCGCCCTCCATTCACCCACTGTTCGACATGGAGTCACAACGTCGCGTGCACGAGTATCGCGATCTGGCCCAGCAGTTCATCTATTGGTGCCGCGAGAAGACCGCCTATCTGCAGGAGCGTTCGTTCCCCCCGACGCTGATCGAGATGAAGCGTCTGCTGAGCGATCTGCAGCGTTTCCGCAGCGAGGAGGTGACCGCACGCAAACGGGAAAAAACCAAGCTCATCCAGATCTACAAGGAGCTGGAGCGTTACTTTGAAACGGTGGGTGAGGTTGATGTGGAGGCCGACTTGCGTCCGGATGCCATTGAGAAGGCCTGGTATCGCATGAATACAGCGCTGCAGGATCGTGAGGTCATACTGCAGCAGGAAATTGAGCGCTTGGAGCGTCTACAGCGACTGGCCGATAAGGTGCAGCGCGAGATCAAGCATGTGGATCACAAGCTAACCGATCTGGAGACGCGCATCAGTGAGGAAAGCAGACGCATTGAGCGATTGCATCCGGTGGATGCCAAGAGCATTGTTGAAGCGCTCGAAACAGAGATCCGGCATTTGGAGGAGCCCATACAGGACATGAATCAGGATTGCCATGTGCTCAACGAGGGTCGCTATCCCCATGTCAGCGAGCTGCACAAGAAGGTCAACAAATTGCATCAACGCTGGGCTCAGTTGCGCACCAATTTCCACACGAACCTGGTACAGAAACTGTCCGGTTTAAAGTTTCCCGTCCATGAGACAACCGTGACGCGTCAAACGCGCATGGTTGTTGAATCCCGACAGATCGATACGAATCCACATTTCCGTGATCTGCAGGAGCACATCGAGTGGTGCCAGAATAAATTGGTAAGTCTTTGAAAATTTGTGCCATAATCAAAGGAGAACTTTGTCTATATCATATTCACTTTGCAGAAACAATTGCTTGCCGCCGACTAT
Organism: Drosophila micromelanica; assembly: GCA_004143825.1. NCBI lineage: Eukaryota > Metazoa > Arthropoda > Insecta > Diptera > Drosophilidae > Drosophila > Drosophila micromelanica. The sequence continues at coordinate 96,277 of SCDY01000010.1, read as the reverse complement.
GGCAGTGATCTGCCATCGGTCAAGGAGGAACTGGATCGTCAACAGCACGAGCACAAGATCATCGATCAGTTCCATTCCAAAATACTCAACGATGAGCGCCAACAGACCAAGTTCTCCGGTGACGAACTGAACCTCTATCAGCAGCGCCTGAATCAGCTGCAAAAGGTCTATGCCGAGCTGCTGAGCACCTCTACCAAGCGTCTATCCGATTTGGATTCACTGCAGCATTTCCTGGGACAGGCCTCCGCCGAACTGCAATGGCTCAACGAGAAGGAGCAGGTGGAGATCACGCGCGACTGGGCGGACAAACAACTCGATCTGCCTTCTGTGCACAGATACTATGAGGTAAATTATATAATTATAATCTAAATAATTTATAGTTGATGCTAGATATATTCCTAGTCTTAAAAGCAGACACTTTCCAACGTATACTTTTGATAGAGAGAACGGAACTAAAAATACTATTCCTTTCTTATTGCGTAAATAATTTTGTGTCCTTATAGAAATCAATATATTATAAAAGGAAAATATTTCTTGCTTCTATTTATCAAATTATTCATTTACATGAATAAGTATGAGTCGAAAAATTAATATAAAAAGCAAAAATTATTTAAACATTTTGTATGCTAAAAAAACTATATTTAATTTGCCTGCTAGGGTATTAAAACTTCGGCTAGCCGTAGTTAGTTGTTCATTCCTGTTTATATATGTGTTGTGCTTTATCTAATTCCAAGCGTGCATTTGGTAATGGCGACGAGGTAAGATCGGTTTTAAATTCCCTTGGGAATACTTTTTTCAAAAATTAAAAGCAACTAACCAAATGCACTCAACACAATCTAAAACTTTATTGCTTAATGCTAAAATCACTTTCTTTTCAAATTTCCACACAGAACCTAATGTCCGAACTGGAGAAGCGTGAGATGCACTTTGCAACGATTTTGGATCGTGGCGAGGCTCTGCTGAATCAACAGCATCCGGCATCCAAGTGCATTGAGGCCCATTTGACGGCACTTCAACAGCAGTGGGCGTGGCTGCTGCAGCTGACGCTCTGTCTGGAGGTGCATCTGAAGCATGCAACGGAATACCATCAGTTCTTTGCCGAGATCAAGGACGCCGAGCAGTGGCTGACCAAACGCGATGAGATACTCAACAGCAAGTATTCGCAGTCCGATTTCGGTTTGGATCAGGGCGAGGCACTGTTGCGCGGCATGCAGGATCTGCGCGAGGAGCTGAACGCCTTCGGGGAGACGGTGTCCACGCTGCAGCGTCGCGCCCAGACGATTGTGCCGCTCAACAAACGCCGCCAGCCGGTTAACCGACAGGGTCCGGTGCAGGCCATATGCGCGTACAAGCAGCAGGGTCAGCTGCAGATCGAGAAGGGTGAAACGGTCACACTGCTGGACAATTCCGGACGGGTCAAGTGGCGAGTGCGCACCGCCAAGGGCCAGGAGGGCTCGATACCCGGCGCCTGTCTCCTGCTGCCGCCACCCGATCAGGAGGCCATCGATGCCGCCGAGCGTCTGAAGCGCCTCTTCGATCGCTCCGTGGCGCTGTGGCAGAAGAAACATTTGCGTCTGCGCCAGAACATGATCTTTGCCACCATACGCGTGGTGAAGGGCTGGGATTTCGATCAGTTCCTGGCCATGGGACCCGAACAGCGCACCGCAATTAGGCGCGCCCTCAACGATGATGCGGACAAGCTGCTCAGCGAGGGCGATCCCAATGATCCGCAGCTGCGGCGTCTGAGACGTGAAATGGACGAGGTCAATCGCTTGTTCGATGAGTTCGAGAAGCGGGCCCGTGCTGAAGGTGAGTGTGTGTGTCTGTGTGTGTGTATGTGTGGGCGTTGCAGATGGGCGTGCCGTGGGCGTTAGCTTTATGTCGCCTTTCAATTGGCGGCGCTTGGCCAGCTGTCAGCTTCTGACTCTGGCGACCAATTAAGGCCCCTAATTGAATTGAATTTAATGCTCGCTTGATTTGCACCGTCGCGACCAGGAAGCACATTTTAGTCTCAAGTCACAAATCAAACGCAACGCAACATGAAAAAACTATTCGCAAGCGCCAAAATACGCGGTAATCCTGGAGAGAAACGCCAAAAATGCTCAAATCTCTAACAAAAAACTCTTTTTTTTGTTTTTCTTCCATTTTTGCAGAGGAGAGCAAACAGGCGAGCCGCATCTTCACCGAGGAATGTATTGCCATCAAGAGCAAACTGGAGGATATGGCACGTGAGCTGGATCAGATTATATTGGCACCGCTGCCACGTGATCTGGACTCGCTGGAACATGTGCTGGAGATACATGCGGACTATGAGCGACGGCTGCAGCTGTTGGAACCGGAGCTCAAGCATTTGCAGGAGACCTTCCGCACCATAGCGCTGAAGACGCCCGTGCTCAAGAAATCGCTGGATAACCTCATGGAACTGTGGAAGGAGCTGAACACACAGAGCGGCCTGCACAAGGATCGCTTGAAGCTGCTGGAAGCATCGCTGGCCGGACTTGAGGACAACGAACATGTCATCTCCGAGCTGGAGAATGAACTGGCCAAGCATCAGGATTTGCCCTCCACCGCAGAGGGATTGCAGCATGTGTTCAAGCAACTGACGCATATGCAGGACATCATCACCCAACAGCAGCCGCAAATGGATAAAATGAACGATGCCGCCGACCAGCTGGGCCGCATGGGTGTGCCCACCAAGGTGTTGGGTGACCTGAAGCGCCTGCACTCGAACGTGGAGCGTCTGAATACGCGCTGGAGTGCTGTCTGCAATCAGCTGGGCGAGAGGTAAGCCTATCAACCTGCCGCATTATAAAATGCTTCATTTAACACACACACAACCTGTTCACACCCGCCTTTTGCAGAATGCGCTCATGCGAGACGGCAATTGGGCTCATGAAGAATCTCCAATCGAGCGTGCAAGTCGAGGAATCATGGGTGGATGGCACCACCGAACGCCTATCGGCCATGCCCACAGCGACATCAGCTTATGAATTAGACGTGAGTAGCGTTTGTAAAATATGATTATCATTTCCTTACGTTTTTTTTTATCATTTATTATCAGTTATTTTATAGTATATTTCTCTCTATATACATATATTTTAATATATATAGCATATACCCCCACCCTGTATAGTTACCTCTCAGTTCTTAGTCAGCTACTCCTTTAGGGCTATTATTTCAAGCAACACAAAGTATATATATACGTATATATTTCTATAATGTACAAAATCAAATTTTCGAAATCGAAAGCGTAGTTAACTTCCTTTTTGTGATTATTGCTTAACCCGTGCAACGTCCCACAAACTTCTGCCCAAAAAGTAGTTTTGCCTAAAAATACAAATAAATACCCGTTTTTTTTCATGTGGGTCAAAACTTTGGTGTTGGACATGTTTTTTAATGTCTGTAATGTGTGTATTATTTTTACAAATCTATAAACAAATATATTTCAATTTAATAAATGTACCCAAAAATTACATACCCTGTATATTGTCACTGTAACTGTAACTTGTTCCAGACCCTGTATATTTCGTAGTTTTTGTCTAATACAAACAAAATATACTTTTGTAGCAGGCTGCCTGTTGTCGGGCAGCTACACCCACCCACCCACACACACCCACACCCCCCACACCTATGTATAAAATGTATATATACAAAACACAAAAGTCTGTGCCGTCCCCCCACACACACTTCCCAAAACATTTCTAAATTTTCAATATGTGTGTTTCCAGTCAATTTTATTATATATTATTTATTATATTAAAACTTTATGTTTTTTGTAGCTTTGATTTCCATTATAATTTCACCTATTTATCATATCATTATCGTAGTCTTATTTGTATTTGTAGTTGAAAACTAATTGTATATGTATTCTTGTCTAATTTCTTGTATTTTCACCCAATATCAAAAACAATATCAATATCACACTCTATATAAAAAACAAAACACAAACACAATGAACCAACAAAAAAACGCAAATCAATCAATTTTTTAAAATACCAACAAAAACAACAATCAAATTTATCCACAAAACGCTACCAAACCCCCCTCGCATAAATGATATATTTAAAAACGAATATATATAGAAACTGCTCGGAGCTGCTATCGAACGAAAACCAAAAATCGAAAATGTCAACGTGGCTGGAGGACGACTCATTCGCGAAGCTAAGGTAAAAATTTGTATGCCTGTCGTTTGTATGGTTGTTTTCTCTTTCAATATATATATTGACGATTGGCATAGGGCATTATCTAGGTTAAACAAAAAAATGATATACTAGATAAGAGTCTTATAAAGATTTAGGCAAAGGCATGACCTAACTTAACTTTTACACCACAAATACTACATATATATGTTTATAAATATAGATGATGCATACGTGGTATACGTGTCATATAGATTTTTTTTATCAGATATCAGTTTTTATAGACGTTGTATAGATAGGTAAAGTGTCTTAAGGGCTTTAATAACGCAATATAAATGACTGAAATAGTAAATATAAATACGCTGTATTATATAAATAGTAACGTTTTTAAAGAATTTTTATTAGAAAAATATTTTACATAAACAAAGAAAATATTCGTGATCTATATTTCATTTATAATCATAACTAAGCCTAATAAGTTTAGATTAGATAGCACATAAAATAATTTATTAGATAATAACCAAGATCTGGGAACTTATTAGATTTATTATTTTAAAAAGTATTTTAACTACACTTCTTAGCTTAGAATTTTATCTTCAACCAGGTTTCTCTTCAAGATCAGCCCTATGCCTAACGTCATTTTCTCTAATTATGTATGTATGCGTGTTTGTATGATTGTGAAAATTTTCGAAACACTATCCCAACTTATCCTATGTTGAGCTACACACTCTACCTTTAGCTGTTTAATTTTTGTCTACCCCAACTTTTGTTTCCACTATTGTCTTTGCTATCTCTCTGTTTTTTCTAAAAACTTTTCCAATATTTAATGCTTTTTACAAACGTTTGTGGTTAAAAAATATATATATATTTATATATATATATATATATCGGAGCTTCATGTGAAGCTCAAGATGATGAGTAGTTAAAACTGCGGGTACAAGGTGCGTCAATAACACTTGGGTACAAAAAACAACAACAACAACAACAGTAAAAATTCTTACCAAAACTATTGACCAACAACAAAAACAACAAACAAACAAACCAAACTCACACAACAAACAATTAAAAAGCAATTGTAATCAACGTAATTTCATATTGATTAATCATTGAAATAAAAAGCACTAAATATATACCTAGACAACAAATATTTTTATCCAACACACAAAAACCCCTCTTACAAAACCACAACAAAATACTTATGTTTAACACGAGCAAATTACTAACATTTAACCGAAAATTAACCCGAATTCTGCGGACATCAACAACACGTTCACAACAACAACCTTTGTGACGTCATCAACGGCACTTCAATGGACTTTAGATTTACGATAGTAAATGCCTGCGTTTCGTCGATTGGCTGCTTGAGGCACGTCCGTCCTTTTCGCCGCCACGTCGCGATCTGCGGCCGGCGGATAGCGATCCGGGCGCCACACAGTATTACAGCCAGCGTTTGGATAATCTAAATACGAAATACGACAGATTGCTGGAACAATTGTCGCAGAGGCTAAAAACTGCAATCGAGGTGAATGGCAGCGATGGTCTGGTGAGTAAACTACGAATTGTTTAAAGCGAGAGAAAGAGTGTGAAACAAGAGAGTAATAAAGAGACAGTGAGAGAACTGTAAAAATCCTGATGCCAGCTAGCTAAATTTAGCTACAAACGTCAATTGTTTAACAATGAGTCAAAATGTATCTATAACTATGGATAAAGATTGGGGAATTCAATAATTGTTCACCTTAAAAAAAAAGTTTGCAGCTTAATTAATATGCATACTCAGATACCAAAAAAACATCTGCATCTTATAGATACATCAATACGTTTTCAATCTTGACCAGTATCTGTATCTATAGCTGTTATAAGATATGTCTTATAATACCTATCTTGCGCTGAAGGTTTGCAAATCTATCTATAACAGTATCCCAGTTTTAAAAATATCTTAAATATTTAGATTCAAAAACAGTTTGTATAGAGAGTTTTCTTCTGTATAGAGAGTTTTATCACAGTTTTCTAGTTTTTAAAATAATCTGTATCTGCTGTATATATAAAATATAATTACCACAACTGCTAACCAAACTATATCTAAAGTTGATGTCACATATATATTTGTAGCATCTCAGCAAACTCAGGTTCAAGTTCAGCCATTAGCTAGTTAGCTAACTAGTTGAAAGCTTTCGTTTTCATTGAGTATTCTTCAAGTTCTAGCGTACTTTGTATCTGTATCTTTGTCGGCCATGTGCACTGTTATTATTAAATTAACCTTCAAAATACAGACACGCAAACATACAACAAATAATGACATCAGAGCGCAGTTCCGTTGCGTTGTCAACGTTTAAAATGTTGCCTCATAAATCACCACTTGATTAATTTATAAAAATGTTAAACTATAAAATGTTTTTATTTATTTTTTTTTTTTGTTTGCTATGGTTCCTCTCTGTTCGTGACAATCGTTTGTCTAATCTTCAAATTGCATTTATTAGATATACGAGTTTGTCTATCTTTATTTTGGAACCATACATCATATATAAAAGCTTACGTTTTTTTGGCCAATTAGGCAAATGAAGTCAACTTTGCAATTAAGAATTCTGTTTATAACATGTTGTCTATATGCATATATTATAAACATATTTCGCTTATTTTTTTTTTTGAATACCTAATCTCGAGTTCTAGGAAATTCAATGCCAAGCAACGTCATCAACAGTTCATTGTTGACTTTTTGTCGCTATAATTATTTCAACTGTCAACTCTTTAGGTTTTATTTCTTTTACATCTTGTTTCTTCCTAACACTGTTTTTGGCAACTGGTTTTGGTTTTTTAATATATTTTGTTTACGCGTCACCGTCAAGAAATTCAATTAAAAATTCGTTTAACCAAAAAGCTTAAATAAATAAAACTTGTTTTGGTTTATCTTTTTTAGCAATAGACGTACTCAAATATTGCCCATGTTTAAAGAATTTTGTAAATATTTGGTTTATAATTAACATATAATAGAGAAAGGATTGTTTTCACAGTTGTAATTTGGCAGCTGTTGGGTCAGTAAACCTTGAAGGGGCCGACACAATCAATAATATCTGGTGTCATCAGCTCGCACTTATGCTCAGTTATTTGCATAGCCCCACAGCCCTTAACAAAATTATCACAATTCATCTTTTGTATGTACAGTATACGCCATTAGTACATATGTTTTCTTGAAGGTGTTGATCTTGGCTGAGTGACATCATGAAATGCTACTTTATATACTATATATATTATACAACTTCATTGCCAGGTTTGGGGTTTATGTCTCAGGCTTAACTTGATATGCATAACATGGGCGGCCAAGCTTGGCATTAAGTGGAGTGAATGAGCATATTGCTATTTAGAAGGTTAGCTTCAGCATTTGACTACAATAAACTGGTTTTCTTCTTTTTTTTTTATTAGACTATACACCCTGCAAGCATAAATTGTGGCCAGCTGGGCATCATCATGTTTGGCAACATTATGTTGTTGAAAATTATTATTTAAATAAATTTAAAAGATAATTTAAATTAAATTTTTAAAAAAATTTCATAAAATTATGATTTTATCAATATTGGAATTTCGATTACATTAAAAAATTGTTTCCTTTCAAATTACTCGCTTTTTTGTACTAAAACATTTGCACTTGAGATTGAGTACAGGAAATCTTTAATTCTAATATTCCCAATGACAGCATTCTTGCTTGCCTGTTTCTTGCTTACCAAAAATCAAGAACAAACCAAATCTCCAGCCTTAACAATTTGGCAGATCTCAAACAACAATAAAAACAATCTTCGAATCGCGCACAGTAGACAAACCATGTTGTTCGAACACGGTGTTTCTATTCTCCCTCTTTGTGTTTTTTTTTACTTCCGCGTATTGTTTTCAAGTTTTTGACAGCATTACGAATCGGCGAGCCAATTGTAAATGGATTGCGGATTATCACCGGAGAAGCAACAGCTGAGCGCGTTAGCCGGCATTTTTGCTATGCAGCGTTCTCTCTTTTGGGCCCGCTCTCGCGCTCTCTCTCTCTTTCTGTCTCTCTCTCTCTGTATGTAAAAAGCTCGCGAAATCTATGCGCTCGCAAGCTCGCTCCCATTCATTGTGAACTACGGCTAACGATTCCGTTCCGTTGATTCAATTCAGTACCAAATGCGACGTGGTTGTATAACGACGTAAAAACTGAGCGCGTGCGACGCGGTTTCTTAAAAAACAACAAAAACAAGCAGTTTTTTGTGTGTGCGTGTGTGCCTTCTGTGTGTTGTGTGTGAACAAAGGCTAAGAACCTACATAAGGTTGCCCTTAAGTTGAAAAAATAATTCATTTGAATTAAATTTTGTGAATTTTATTGCAAAATTCTGAAACGTGTAAGCAAAGCGAGAAAATAAAAATAAAATTGAAAATAAACAAAATAGAAAGAATACCCCTATAAAAATTCAAGAATATATCACGTATATAGGGCCGGCGCCGTAATGCTCATACGCCGCGTTGTCACATACAAATAGAAAGTGCGACTGTATCTGTGTGTGTGTGTGCCTCTAATTGAATACGAAATTCACGTATGTGGCCTGCTTTTATTTGTTTAATAGAAATTTAAATATTTTATATACAGCCCACACAAGGTCCAAATACGTACAAAAATGAAGTCACTCGTAGTCAAAAAAGAAATAAAAAAAATAATAAATAAAAAATAGAATAGAATAAAGTATGAGAAGGCATTCAATAAAATTGGAAGTGTGAAAATGAAAATAAAAGCTGTCAAGCACATAAAAAAAAATAAACGAAAATAAAAAGACAACAAAATAACACATGCAATATTCATTTAGCCTTGAATATGTCGCAAGAAGAATCCATATGCTATCTCTGAATACATATATGTATACTATACTATGCTTATATGTTGGGTGTTAATGAAAGCAGGCAAAACAAAATTTTAACGATATTAAACATAAACAATAAAAATTGTTATTTCCTTTAAAAGTTTTCAAAACGTTGCATGACTAAAGAGCTTGTTAAAAAATATATAAAAGAAATTGCCCAAAGCCATTATTAGCCGGCAGTAAAAAAAAATCAATTAAACAACGCTACGCCTAACTATATCCATTAAATAGTAGCCTATTTCGACCAGCCAACTGACCTACACACAAACACACTCGCACACACTCTCCCATCAACCGCAAGTGACATATGACAGCCACTATCAACGCCTGCGATCAGCTGCTGTCAGCAGCGGGCCAAGGCCCAAAAGGTAACGGGAGCAGTGCGGTGCGGTGCGGAGGCAGAGGCCGTAGCTAATCTAATCTTTAGACATTTCTAATTGTAATTTCTCCAATAATGGGGGGCTGGCAGAGTTTAACAAATTTGTTAATGACAACTATACTCTGTTTTCAAATAGTTATATATTTAAAAAAAATATATTCATTATTAATATTTGAATATTTGGTCCGTTTTTTGTGCCATGCAAGATTTTATAGAATTTTTATGATTCTCTCATTTAAAACTACCTGTTGTGCAAACAAGTCAAAAGAATAATATATATTCTTTACAATCCGTAAGCTAAGCTTTATTTAATTATACATATTCTACATATTCATCTTCAGGGTTAACTTTTTTCTGAATATAATCAAAACTATTTTTGTCAGCTTCATTTTCGCGCCCGCAATGCACAAAAATAATGTCTGCTATAGTTCTAAAATAACAATTTACTAGTTACAGTTACCGAATTAGTCATTTGAATAGCGTCATCGGTCAAGGTCACAATTTAAGAATGATAGAGTAAGATTTACTACAGTTTGAGAACTCAAAGTTTGGGATTTGTTTTTAACAGTTTTACAGTTTTGGAATTATATATATTTCTGTTTTGAACAGCTTCAAAGAAACAATTTTCAAGTCAGCTAATTTGGTTAATTGTTTAAATTAGGTTTTTTTTTTGACATATTTATCTATAAATATTATTGCTATTCCAGCTTCCCTCATTTTTTAATAGATTCAGAGTATGTTTCGGTTGAAAACTTTGTTATTATATTACCTTAAATTTGTTGCTTCATTTTTCGATCTGATATCTTATCATTTTGTGTGTGTGTTTTTTATGTATCTTTCCGTTGGTTTATTGTTTTGTTTGGTTTTCCGTTCTATATGTCAACTATTTTGTGTCTCCGCTTTTTCTCATGTCATTGCGCTTTGGCTTTCTGCATTTCCCATACTTGCAACAATTTGTTATTTATCGATTAAACTAGACAGCACAAATTTGGCCGCCGCCTAGGCACATACACACACACACACATGTACTATTAGTTAGTGTATGTTCTATAAATTAGATAGAAAATAGACCCCGAAATGAAAGCGAATGCGCCGCTGTGGGACATCTTTCGAGAGCGACATTGCCTATTTTTACGTGAGGCGCGGCTGCTGATTCTGGCTGCAGCATGCGGCATGCAGCACGTTGCAGCTCAAAAAGCTCTCTTTTGCCTCTTATCCGGCAAAGCTTCTTAGTCATCTGTGTGCCACAAAAAGCGTGTCAAGCGCAAATCACAACAAAAAAAATCAGGAGCGCGTTGGGGGTGGTTTTAGGCCAACTTGCCAATTTCAGTTTTATTTAATCGTTGTTGTTATTGCATTGCGGTTTTTTTTTTATTTTTGTGGGCGAGCGGCAAACTTGTTTCAGATTATATATTGAAATTACTGATGACATCATTATTTGTGCCAGCTTTGTTTGTGTATTCGCTCTTAATGTGCTTGTGTTTCCACATTTTTTTTTTGCTTTTTGTATTTTTTGTTAATTATAATTTATTTGTTGCTGTTACTACTAACTCTAGGGCGACCTTCGCCGGCCGTTTTGAATAATGAATACTGGTGAAAAAATAAAAAATAAAAGTGATTGCCTCAGCGTCAATTAAGAATTTATTGCCAAACCAATTTTAAAGTAATACAAACTCAAAACTCTCCATTAGCAATTTGTGTGTGTATTTGGCGATGCGCGTGTGCTGATAAAACAAATTGTTGTTAATGCAGTCTGTCTGTCAGTCAATTGGAGTTTCTGTTTTTTCGGTTTTTTTTTATTTCTTTGAACTCTTACATCTGCCTTATGTTCAGATATCAGAGACATCGCTCCATTAAGTATCAATGCGCAGCCTTGTTTGTATTTGCCTTGCGTAAATAAAGATAAAACTTAATTATTCAGTTTTTTTGCAGATTGAAAGCGTTTCTAGTGTTAATCATCCATTTCGAAGTTGACTCAACTGTGCATATACCGAAGGCACTTAAAGAGTTGTGGATATAGATTTATCCTCTGCACTCTGTTATTATTTTTTCCCGGTATTTTTGCAGTGCGTTTCAAGCATGTTATATATTTTTATATAGGTCTGTCTGTGTGGCCCTCAATAATAGCGTCATTTCTATTTTCATATAGATTTGCTTTTGCTTTTTGTGTCGCAGCGTGTGTGTGTGTGTGTGTATGTGTGCTCAATTGTGATATGGTGTGTGTGTGCGTCTTGGTATGGGTAGTTGATAAATATAATACTTAATGTGTTAAGAACGTTGATATGTCAAGTGCCGGCATTTTAAATGTTTTTTTTTTGGATTTGTTTGTTATTTTTTGTGGTGAATGAAAACGAATCCCACACATACTTTAGGTCTTATATTTTATTTTTGGGCAGACATGGGGACTCCACTTTATGAGAGGGTATCAGCTTTTGGCCAGATTAAAGCTGTTAGATATATCTTTTGAATGCCTCACCGTAAATCAAAATAATTTTAATACTTAGGTGTCGCATATATATTGCATGTATATTATTTCTTTTTATTGATAGTGAACATATTCCGAATTCTTTATGCTGTTAGTAGAGTGACGTTTTTCATAATTTAGAATTTTTGAAACAACCCAAAAAACAGTATTCTTAAAATAGGTGTTATTTTGAGGAATTTGTTGCTCGACAAAAAAATGTAGCGCAGGCTCTTATCAAAACATATTTATAACTGCCATAAAACATTGCAAGTCACACACAGATACCGTCGCAAAAAAAAAAAAAAAATAAATAAAATAATTAAATTAGAAACAAGTTTTGAAAGCGAAAAATTCGTTATCTAATTTGTTGTAAATCTCGCAGTGCATTGAAGAAGCCTCAAACTTAAATCAAGTGCCTAAATCAACAACTACAACTACAACAACAGCAGCAGCTACTAGTGCTGACTATGACTATGTCAAATTGAAAGAAACGCAAGATTTAGACATGCCTCAGCATAGATCGGGTCGCAAGACGACCCAAACTAATACCAAATCCAAAACCACAACTGTCCATGTGGCAGAGGAAAGTGACTATGACTTCGCGTTCGAGTTTCAGGTAATGCAACCAACCAATTTCCCCCAAATATTTTCCCACATTCCCCAACTCTTTCCCTCTCTCTCACTCGCTCTCTCGCGGCAAGCTGAAGTACGCAACATTTTAGTTAACTTTATGGCTAATAATAATGTGTTTTTTATTGTTGTTGTTTTTCCGCGTGGTTTAGCAATACGCTGAAAGTCTACAGAAACCGCTCAAGACCTTTAGAGTTGACTTCAGTGCGGGCAGCGTGCCAACTGGCGATGGCTACGCTGCACGCCCGGATGATCTCTATACCACCACATATAGCACTACACAGTAAGTAAAGATTTTAAATTACTTTACTAAGTACACTCAAACAAAAAATCTTATATTCTAAAGAAAATAATTATTGAATTATTGTCATGGAAATGTTTAACATAAATGTATATTTTGTTTTATTAAATTTTAAACTTTGTTCATAATTTATAAAAGAAGTATTTTCTTTAATTTGTTTGAAATACCAGAAATATGTTTGCCACCATAACAAAAATCTTCTAAGAATTCTATAATGTTAATGTTTAAGTGCAGACAACATTTAGATTTTCTAGAAATAAATGCTTATTAATAATATTGAAATTTTTAGAATTCAAATTCAAGCAAATTAAAATGTTTTTCTTTGAAAAAAAAAAAAAAATTATTCAAAGACAAAATATTGTAAATATAATCTGTAATTGTACTTAAATATTTAAATATTTTTCATGGCAATATGATATATGAAATTTTTTGTTTTGAGCGTCGTTTTTGCAATACTCTACAATTGTTACTTTTTCTCTCGCACAGATTCAGCTCAACGAAAACAACGAAAAGCTCGACAAAGAGCATTTACAGCAGCGAAGGCATCGATGTTGCTGATCAGGAGTCGGGAGCTTCACCACAGTCGCAGATACAATTCAACGAGATACGCAGCCTGAAGCGTATGCAACAGCTGGGCGGTAATGGCACCTCTGTGCTGGATATTGCCGGTATACGGGATCCGCGCACCGGCCGAATTCTGACCATTGGCGAGGCCATTCAGTTGCGCATCCTGGATGTGCGCACCGGCGAAATGCTGGTGGGTGATCGTCGGATTACCCTGGAACAGGCCGCCGAACAGGGTCTAATCGATGCGCAGCTGGCGCGTCAGCTGTTGCAACCGGGCGCCGGACGAGACGCCGCCGGACGCGAGCTCTCGCTGCTGGAGGTGATACAGCGCGAGATAAGCGAGGCCGAGTCCGGCTATGAGACGGCCGAGAAACGCATCAAGGTAAACAACACAGTCACAGTAGAGCAGTCGCAATCGCAATCGCAATCCCAATTGGATGTGGCATCCCCCGAGAAACCTAGAAATATTGTCGATGCCATTTGTGCGGGCAGTGTGGACGCCAAGACGGGTCTCTATCGCGTCAAATCGGGCCAAACCATTAGCCTGGCGGAGGCCTACGAGCGTGGCTATCTCATCAGGCACGAATCGGTGACAATTAAATCGAATGCGCTATGCCTCAGCGATGCCATTGCCCATGGTCTGGTGGACAATGCTGGCTGGATAATAGATCGCAATTCGGGTGATAAGTTCCGTTTGGATTCGGCCATTGCCAATCAGCTGATCGATGCGAGCGTGCGCGAGGTAGTCGATGCCAAACGCGATATCAAAATTACCCTGCAAGCCGCGTTGCAATCGGGCGTGTTAAATGCGAAAACCGGTCGTTACCTGAACGAGGTGACCAAAGAGAAGCTTAGCTTCCTCGAGGCACGCAATCGTCAATTGATCGTTAAACCGTATACCCTGAAAGACATTTGTGATCTAAATCTGCTCGATAAGCAGTCTTTGATCACAAGTCCCATGCGCCGCGAGAAACTAAGCATTATGCAGGCGATCGAGGCGGGTGTTTTGGATGGTAATCAGCTCAAGTGCATTACGAAGCGCAAGGGTGAGTTGGTCACACTGCAGGAGGCAATTGCCGATGGCATTGTGCTCCCGGCCGAGTGTAAATATCGTGATTTTATGACCGGGGAATTGATTAGCATACCCGAGGCGGTCGAACGTGGCCTAATTAGCTCAGTGTCGCAGCGTTCCATATTCGATATCGATGGTTTCAAGGATTTGCGTAGCAATGATTATGTTAGCTTTAATGTGGCCCTCTCGCGCGACATTTTACGTCGCAAGAGCACGGGCTTTGCCTTAGAGACGGGCCGGGATAGCCTGGTGCCGCTGGAGGTGGCCGTTGGTGAGGGTCTGGTACGACAGGAGGTTTATGAAATGTTTAGTCGCGGCATTGGTGTACACAATGCCAGCGGCAAGGAGCTTAGCGTCTTTGATCTGGTCTATCACAATCTGATTGATCCAAAGACGGGCTATTTACTCGATCCCAAGACTGGTGAGACAGTGCCTCTGGACAGCGCCATTGAGCGCAAGTTCATCACACCCGAGGGTGCTTTGCTGCTGAGCAGCCTGCTCAACATAACGTTGACCACTGAGACTGTGACAAGGACGATCAATCGTTATGTGACCATACGTGCCGGCTCACAGGAGCCAGGAGATACCGTTTTACTCACCTTTACCGAGGCAGTGCGTCAGGGTTTCATCGATGAGGATAGACAGTTGTTCAAGGATCCCAAAACGGGCAACGTTTACTCGGTGCAACAGGCCCTTAACTATGGTCTGCTTGTGCCCGACAGCAATCAAACGGTGCCGGAGCCCACAAATCGCAAAAAGACCAAATCCACGATAACTATTGTGACCAAACAAATAATGCCCGAAGCGGAGCCGATTAAACTAAATACCCAACACACGAAATATGTTGAAAAATCTGTGGAAATACCCATTTCCCAGGAGCTAATTAAACCGCAGCGTATCGTCTCGGACTTTATTAATTTGGAGAAGAGCAGCTACATCGAACAAAACGTGACTGAGCGTCAGATTCTGGAACTGCCGCCTGGCGGTTGGCGCCTCAAGGATGCCATTGAGCAGCGTCTTTTCAATCCCGATACGGGCGTGTTCCACGTCCAGGGCACCGATCGTCTGGTCAACTTTGAGGAGTGCATTGACAAACAGATTATCAACAATTTATCTGTGGCAGTTATTGAGCCCAACACGGCCGATAAGATATCCGTCAAGTCCGCCTTTGAGCGTGACATTCTGGACAGCTATGGCAACTACACCAACAACAGGCAGCAGGTTCTGAGCATGCGCAGCGCCATTTCTGAGGGTAAAATTCTACTAGAGACGGTGCCGGCTACGCGTGGTGCCAGCCAAAAGACAATTTTACGCATAACCCGTGTAAATCATATGCCCGATGTGCTGGAGGTGTCAACGCCGCTGAAGGATGCGCCACCGCGTTTCATTGAGGTCACCACCTGTCAGCGGGAGCTGGCCTCACCGGAGCCACTGCAAATAGCGCCGGGTGCCATTTACGATCCGTCCACAGCGCTCGTGATTTTCACACAAAGCGGCGAAACGGAAAATATTTTTGATGCCGCACGTCAGGGTCTCATCGATGAGCAGCTGATCAAGATTGTGGATCCCACAACCAAACAACCGATTTCGGTAACAGAAGCCATTGCCAGAGCCATTTACGATCCGCGCACGGCGACCATACTGAATGCCGAGGGTCAACCGGTCGATTTGATAACGGCTACCAAGCTGGGTCTGCTTAGCGTGGTGGGTGCACCGCTCGTTGCCGCTGAGGGTGCACTGCGAACGGTGCGTTTTGTGGTTGATCCACGCACCGGTGAGCAGATACCCGTCGAGGTGGCCTACGAGCGTGGCATTGTCTCACGCGATCAGCTGCAACGCGGTCGCTCCTTCGAAAACGAACCGACAACATCAACAACAACAACGGAGGAGAAGGTTGTGGTGCTGCAAAAGATGCGTAAGATTATACTGAAACCACGGGATGCGTTGCGCAAGGGCATTCTCGATGAAGAGACTTGTCAAATACTGGAGGATACACGCAACTTTACCAATGCCCAAGGTGAGGTCGTTAACATTAGCGAAGCCCTCAACACGGGTCTGATTGATGGACGACGTGGTCACGTAACCGATCCACAGGGCAATCGGGTGCTCAATTTGCGACAGGCGGTCGAACAGAAGATCATCGATCCGGAGCAAACGAATCATATACTCATGCCGCTGGCCAAGAGCCTGTCCATACCCAGACTCGAGTCGCAGGGTCTCATTGATCCACAGACACAGACCATTGTCCATCCAGAGAGCGGTTATCCGTTGAGCATTCAAGAGGCCATTGTTTGTGAGGTGCTCGATCCGCATTCCAAGCTGCATAAGCCAACAAAGTGCACGCTGGAGGAAGCCATCGAAAAGGGTATCATCAATGCAGATGAGTCCACATTCAACTACAAGAACAAAACATTGAACATCACGGAAGCCATCGAGGCGCATCTCTTCGATGCCAGCTATGATAAGCAGAAGGCCAAAGTGGAAATACCGCCCGTGGGCATGATATTCCCAGTGGCTGTCGAGAAGAGTCTTGTGGAGCCCACCAAGCGTGTTGTGCTCCATCCCAGCAACAAGAAGGCGCTGCCCATTAAACAGGCCATCGAGGATAACTTTATTATGTCCATACCCTATGCGCCCAAAGCGGATGCCATTGAGGTTGTCACGGCTCTAGAACGCGGTCTAATTGATGTGGCTGCACAGACCTACAGCCAGCCGAAAACTGGAGAGCGGTTGTCGCTGCGACAGGCGCTGGAAAACGGCGAACTTGTGGTGAAACCCTTGTCGGACTTTGTTGTCAACCAGAAACCCATACCCAAGACAGAGATTATGGAAACGGTGCGTGCAGTGCACACGGTGACAACAAAAACAATTGAATTAATGCAGGGCTATGTACTCATCTCCAACAATGAGGTGCAGAATATCAACACCGGTGAGGTGTGCAGCCTGGAGCAGGCCAAGGAGCTGGGCATATTACGGGAGGAGGCCGTCACCCGTGAAACGAAAGCCACTGCGGGCGACGCAGTTGAGCCCGGCACCAATGATCAGACAGTGGTCGTCGAGGAGCGCACACAAACCGTTGTGGTTAGCTCGGATACCAGAAAGCAAGAGCTTCAAGTGGTTAGCACCACACAATCCACGAAAGAAACTCCGGAGAGCGTAGCCAAGCCCAGCAAGGAGCCATCCAAGACGCTGCAAAATGTGAAAGAGGCAGCCAAAATGGGCGCTTTGGGCGTTATTGCAGCGCCTGTGCTGGCTGGTGGTGCAATTGTCAGCGGTGTCAAGAGTCTTATTAAATCTGCCAAGTCGAGTGGTGAAGATGCCAAAACGACAACAACAATTACCACAACCAAGGAGACAACATCGCAGTCAGAGAAACCGCAGAAACCTCAAGCCAGCTTCATTGATGAAGAACGCAAGGCAGCACAACCACAACCACAATCGCAACCACAGCTGCAACCACAACAAGTGCCAAGTGAAGTTGACAATCTGCTGCAGGATACGGAGAAGTTTATCAGCAGCACAACGGCCAACTTTATAGCCAATGAGCAGCAGCAGCATTTGCCAAAAGATCAACCAGAGGCAGCAAAGCAGCCGGAAGAAACAACATCGACGTCAACATCAACCACGACAACAACAGTCACAACAATAACTACCTCAAAGACCACTCAAGAAGCCATTGAAGCTGAGCCGGTTGTGGTCAAAGAAGAAACAGTAATTGAAAAGCAAGTGGAGCAACCCAAGGAACCAACAAAAGTCAAGGAAATACCAGAACAAAAACCGGATGTTGCACAAATCATTGAAACCGTCCAAACTGTGATCAGTGAGAAGCCAATTCCAGTTGAATCACAACCCCAAAAACCAGTGGAAACAACAAAGGTTGAAAAAATACCGGAAGAGAAGAAAGAAGTGACTAAAGTCACGGAAACTGTTCAAACAGTGATCCAAAAGGAGCCTACACCAACTCCGGTCCAACCACAAAAGGATACACCAACACCTGCACAAAGAGAAACCACGCCGGAGCCAGCTACCAAACCGGAGCCGGCTCCGAGAGCAGCTGTTAAGGAGGAAATAACCGAATTTGAGCCACCCTACACAGCACCACTCGCGCCTTTCGGAGAGACAGTAACGAACGTAATTGAAACGGAGGAACCCCTAACCACGGACTCACAAACCACTGTCACAATTACCACAACAAAGGTGACAACAACAAAAACAACTGAATCAGAACCGACTGTAGAAGAAGTTACGGAAACAATTGTCACAAGCGAAGAGAAACCGGAAAAACTTGTGGAAGCTGTTGATCAACTGCCAAGCAAAATTGAGGAGCCATCGCAACCAGATGAATCAGGCAATGTTTTGCTGGAAGAAAGAGTTGTGACCATTGAGGAGCCTACAACAACGGAGTCAACAACCACTAGAACGACCATAACTACTACAACAATCACTAGTGAAGATCAGAAACCACAAGTTGTGAGTGTGACAGAAGAAATAAGGGAAATAAAGGAAGAACCAGTTGCACAAAAAGTAATTGTAACAGTCTCTGATGAGGATAAACCCAAAGAGCAGTCTCCAGAAGTTGTTGTGACTGTCAAGGAGGAGAGCAAGGATCAGAAGGAGCCGTCTCAAATTAAAGAAACCGTTGTAACTGTCACAGAGGAATCTACAGAGAAACCGAAAGAACAACCGAAAGAGCAACCGAAAGAACAATCTCCACCCAAGGAAGTTACCGTGACTGTCACAGAAGAGATCACAGAGAAACCTAAGGAAGCCAGCCCAGAAGCACCAACTGCAGCTACACGCACCACGGAAACGATAACCACCACAACAACTGTAACCACAGAGCAGCCACAACAGCCTGGAGCTCTTGAGGAGCTGAAGCAGCCACAAACCAGCACCGATAAACATCAAACAGTGGTCGACTTCATACAGCACGAGAAAACAGCAGAGCCCACAACAGCTGGTGGTAGCAACATACTGCAAAATGTCAAGGATGCAGCTAAGCTGGGTGCACTGGCGATTGTCGGAGCCCCTGTGTTGGCTGGTAAAGCTCTGGTGGATGCGCTAAGCACAGATAAAAGCACGAAACCCACACATCAGATAACAGAAACTGTTGCACAAACCGTACAAGAAGTACGGCCAACAGAATTTGAGGATGAGAGCTCAAGTAGCACCACAATTGTGACCAAAATTACAACAACCACGACTACAACAACAAGCAGCAGTAGCAACACTAACGAAACTTCGCCAGATGATGAGTCACGCGATACAGTTGAGACCCAAGTTAGCACAGTGGAGCGCTCAGATAAACGTGAGGTGCCCATGACACTGGCCATTGGTGATGCTATTTCACAGAAATTGATCAGCCCCGAGGAATGTCAGGTTATTGTCGATGGTGAACCACAGGCGCAGAGTGTGGCCACACTGCTCAAGGAGGAGCAGCTCAGTCCGTTGGATGAGGTGCAAATCATAGACGATAAATTGATTGTCCTTCAACAAATTACCTACCTGGTGGATGTGGATACTGAATTGACGCCCGAAAAGCTAAGCGAACTAAACGTTTATGATGTTAAACATCAGTACTTCATAGATCCGGCAACTGGTCAGAAAATATCCTTCCAAACGCTTGTCTTTGACATGAACATATTCAATCCGGAAACGATTCTGGTCAAGAACTTTAGCACAGGCAAATATGAGACATTAACAACAGCACTTGAGCGCCCTCTATTAGATAAGCACACGGGTCACATGGTCGATCCCAAAACAGGCAAAAAAATACCGTTCTTTGAGTGCATCGAACGTCAGTGGATAATACGTGCCAATCCCGAAGAGCAGCGACCCGCAACCATTGAGAATGTTGTCATTGATCCGCAGACAGGCAAAGTTGTGCTTGACGATGGTCAAGTTTGTTCCATTGTTGAGGCCATCAACAGTGGCAAACTGGACATACAGTCGATATCGGTGCGCGACCCAGTTAGCGGTGAGGTAATCCCATTGCGTATGGCAATTGAGTTGGGTGTGGTTGATATGCAAGCTGGTACGGTCATAGATATACAGACATTAAAAGAAATTCCCATGGAGCTGGCCTTCCAGTTGGGTTTCCTGGTGCCCGGCGCACGCAAACCCATTTCCCTAGAGGCGGCTGTACGCAAGGGTCTCTACGATCCCGAGACCGGTAAGCTGTACGATTCAGAGTCTCAGAATCAGGTCGATGTGCAAAAGTCTATAGAAATTGGTCTGGTTGATCCGAAAATTTCACTGATTGTCGATACAGTCACCAAGAAGGAGGTGAAGCTCGATTGCGCCATTGAGGATGAGCTTGTGGTGCCCGCCACGGGCCAAATCAAGGACAATAAGAATAAAACACTGGTGCCGTTCGATGTGGGCGTTGAGCAGCGTCTGGTGAAGACCGACAGTGTCACCTGGAGTTTGCCCGAGGTGCTGCAGCGTGAATATTACACGCCCAGCACCGGTAAGGTATTGAATCCTGTTACCGGTGAAGATATTCTGCTACAGCAGGCCATTGAAATGGGCTTTGTTGAGCTCGATTCCACACTGGTTAAGGATACTGAGCATGACAAGATTGTGCCGGGCAAGGAGGCTGCCAAAGTGGGTCTACTTGATACGGTGCGTGGCACTCTCAGCTCGCCCAACATTAGCCTGGATGAGGCCTTTGTCAAGGGTTATCTAATTAGCACCAAGAAACCCTGGTCTCTAGTCGATTGCCTGCTGCGTGGTCTTTACGATCCTTTGACAGCTAAATTCAACATTGACGGGAAACAGGTTGATCTTAAATCAGCAATTGCACAGAAGCTCATCAATCCCGAAGAGCTGGTGCTGTTAGATCCCAAAACGGAATCAATTATTTCGCTCAATGAAGCTATTGCCAAGGGCTATTTGGATCCAGTTGGTGGCTTTGTCATCAATCCTTATGCTTCAACGAAGCTCTCTCTACACGAAGCCCTCGAGAATCGCATTCTCATACCGCCCAAGCGCAAGCGCAGTCTGCCCGACGCTGTCTATAGGGGATTATACGATCCGAAGACCGGCCAGTTCAGCAATACGATCACGCGCGAGAAACTGACAACTGAACGTGCCATTCGTAGGGGTATTCTCGATCCCGATTCGACGGTCGTCAATGTTTCTGGTCAGGTTATACCGTTTGGTGTGGCCACCGAGACGGGCATTGTTGATAGCCAACAGGGCACGGTTAGGGATGAGGATGATCAGCAAATTGATTTCAAGGAAGCCTTCGATAAGGGTGTCCTGGTGGAGGCTAAGAAGCCTTTGCGTCTCATCGAGGCAGTTGTCAAGAACATTTACGATGAGACCGATGGTCACTTTGTGGACCCCAAGACTGGTGAAAAACTGAACTTTGCCGAGGCTTTGAATACCAATCTTCTAGATGAGCATAGCGTACAAATCAGGGATTTCAAGAGTGGTTTATACAAACAGCTCAATCTGACGCATGCCAAGGATACGGGTCTAATTGATGCCCAGAATGCCAAGCTGCTCTACAACAACCAGTCGGTAACCATTAAGCATGCATTCAATATTGGCATCCTAATGGATGTTAATGCGCCAATCAGTTTGCAGCGTGCTATACATCAGGGTCTATTTGATGATAAGACCGGCAAGATAAGTGATCCCAAGACGGGTCGCAAGATAACTCTTCTGGAGGGCATGCGCAGCTTTGTCATTAATCCGCAGCTGCCCTGCTACTTCGATGAGCAGACGGAGCAAATGTTCAGCCTGAGCGAGACCTGTCGCAATGGTATTATAAATAGGAGGGAGGGTGTTTTTAAGGAACCGGGTAGTAGCAGCTTTGTACCGCTGGGTGAGGCCTTGAGCTTGGGTCTGATTGTCGATATAGAAAATGCTGGCTTTGGCCTTTATGAGCTACTGGCCATGGGCTTCTATGATGTGGCCACACGGCAGGTTCTGCATCCAGTGACCAATCGTAAGCTGAATCTGAACGAAGCCTGCGTTGAGGATGTTGTTAGTCTATCCTCCAGTTTGGTCAAGCATTACGAGACTGGCAAATATTTGCGGCTTTCGAATGCCATTAAGGAACAGCTCATTGATGATACCAAGGGCAGTTATAATCTAGGCAAAGAACAATTGGATTTGCAGGAAGCAAGGGCACGTGGTCTCATCGTTTCCAATCGTCGTCTTTTGAGTCTGGAAATGGTGTTGCGCATGCAGCTTTATCGACCCGAAACTGGCAAATTCTGTGATCCCACAACGGGCGAGTATCTAGATTTAATTGAGGCGATACATGCAGGCTTTATAGATCCGTCGAGCACTGTCTTCAAGAATCAGGTAACGGGTAAGGAGTTGTCGCTCACCGAAGCTATAGAAAATAGTGAAATCGATGTAACAAAGGGACGCGTTTTCGATCCGAAATCAAAATCAACGTATAACTATGATGTAGCATTCGCGCGTGGCATACTCGTGACCGTGCTGCGTCCTCTCACCGATCGCAGCGAAATTGTCCGTCGTCAGGATAGTGTTGAGCTTCTCAGTCAAACGCCCGTGAGCGTTGTCATAAGCAAACCGCGTGAAATGTCGCTCGAGGAAGCTATCCGATATAACATAATCGATCCAAAGACCGCCCTTGTACGCGACTTCGATAGCTATAAATTCGTGCCGTACGCTCAGGCCGAGGAACGCGGTCTTGTTGATGTCTCCAAGCGCACGCTCGTCGATCCTAAAGCCTTCTACTTTGCATTCGATCCCACGCTGTTGGTCTATGTGCGTGAACCCGTAACATTCGATCAGGCGGCCGAATCCAAGAGTTTGGATCTACAAACCGGCATGTTAACCTATCAGCCCGTAATTCCCGCCGGCGTTGACAGCGCAAACGATTCACTGACTGTCATCGAGACGTCGCCCAAGGTATACACGCTTAAGGATGCCGCCGGTGCTGGCATTATTGATCCCGATTCGGCGCTGGTCAAAGATTTGGCCAAAGCGAAGCTTGTGCGTTTGCCAGAGGCCTTCCGCAAGGGCCTGATGGATGCCAATAAGGCGAATGTGTTGAATACCCAAACCTCAAAGCTATGCACACTGCAGGAGGCCTACGAGAGTGGCCTGATCTGTACACCCAAGCGTTCATTTGGTTTGCTAGAGGCCATCACCTTTAACCTGTACAATCCGACCAATGGCTGTTTAGTCGATCCCTTCCAAATGCATCCCGATATCATCAAGCGTAAGAAGTATACATTGGCCGAGGCCATTAGTGCCGGTCTAATTGATCCCTCCTCGACGGTGGTCCGCGATCCCAGCACTGGTGTCATCCTACCACTGGCCGCTGCCATTGGCAGTGGCTTAATAGATGCTGCTTCGGGTCGCCTCAACGATGCCAATGAGCCCAAAAATAATATAGATTTGGTAAAGGCCGCCGAGAAGGGTCTATTGCTGCCAGCCGAACAGCGGGTAAGTTTCACAGACCTCGTCTGTCTCTGTGTCTATGTGTATTATCGGGTTTTATTTACCACTTTCCAATTTTCATTTAAAATAATAATACAAATACCTCGGAAAGACAACAAGAAAAATTTACAAACAAAAATTGTTGCAACCAAAATTTTTCAACGCTTCATGGCATGTTATTTTTGGTATACTCTCTAAATATTTTCTATAATAATAATTTTCAAATTTTTGTTAAGAACTTTTTGATCAGCGCGCTCTCAACTTTACTCTTTATCTATATTTTTCATCAGACTAACCCACAGCTCTGTCTGCTTATCTAAACGAAACTCTTATTCATTTATTTTGATTTGCAAATCATAATTATGATTATTATTTTATTTTGCTTGTCCTGAAAAATGGGCAAAAATTTCTTATATTGCAGCGCATGGCATTGAGTTTTATATGTTCTCGTTCACAAATCACATCAAAAACAAAAATCAAATCAAATCTATCGTATATTTTTTTAAATGAACCAACTTTTGCTGAACTTGCTTAAAAAGTTTTCAAATTGAGAATGCAGCAAGAATCAATCAACATATCACATAGATTATAAATCACAATACAGATCGATCGTTATCACATAGACCACATATAATCATCAAATTGCTTGATCTGGCAACGCAACGCAACGCGCGTCTCCATTACTCTCCATACTACTACTCAGCACGAATGACGTCGGCAATAAATATTTACAATCTGTTTTCCCCATATACATATACATATACATATACATATCTATCGACAACACAAAACATATACATACATATATACATGTTCACACATATATAGATATCTATATTTCATATACAGTAGTCGCTCGGAAATTAGAATTTTTAAATTGTCCTTAAATTAAAATAAATTTTTGGAATTAGAACTTTTAATTTGCGAGCGTCCATTGTAATACCTGCATATATTATGTACTATCTTTATTCTCGTAAGCCCCACCTAGGCAGCATTTTCTTGAGGTCCATGCCTAACCCAACCAAACTGTAACGTCTATTTGTGTATATTTTACTCTATATATAAATACTCTCTACTTCTTCTATCTATCCCATTGGATAAAAATCTAGAACTTATATTGATATTATCTATTATATATTATATTTCAATAAATCCTTTAAACTTCTTAATACTAAAGACCAATTTATACGAGCTGGTCCAACCTAACACAACCCCACTTTATTTATATATAAATACTTAATGTATTTTGCCCTTACGTTACAGTTTGGTCAGACTACACCTGCTATGAGGGTTAGCAAAATGTTGTTAAATAGTATTCATAACCTGCTCTTAGTTTACTTTTGTACTAGTCAGTATTTTTTTAGTATTTATTATTTACATATATACATGATTTAAATACAAATTTTCTACCTATTTTCAGCATTTTATACATATTATATTATTTCGTTTGCAGTTTTTATTTTTTGAGTATGCTCAGACAAAAATACCAATAAAAAACCTAAACAAAAATAATCAAAACCCAAACTTAACACTAATCCTAAAAACGAAAAATAAAAACAAAAACTCAACAACAAAATACCATTTAAACGTAGTTAGTTGCCCATACTAAAAGTAAAACACTTTGTAGTTGCCCCCGTCCAAAAGTAGTGCTCGTTAATTTTTAGTAGTGCCTAGTAGTAAACCTTGGTGTTGTTTTGTGCATCTCTTAACTGTAATTATAATAATTGTGTTTACTTTGTTATTAAACGCTTAAACGCCTAACCTAACCTAACTTTTGCCTGCCCTTTTAATTGCTTTCAAAGAAAACAAATAAAAATCTTTTGCTTATGCTTTCGCTGCCGCTTAAGTCTTTTATATTTCAGCTATTGTATGTTTGTGTGCTCTATATATATTTTGTGTTACATATTTTATGCCTTTCGATTTTATATTGTCTATATACAAATTTAGTGCATACATTTTCATATGCTCTCCTTTATTTATATTATTTATATATATATCTATTTTTTATATTATTCCCAATTA
Organism: Drosophila micromelanica; assembly: GCA_004143825.1. NCBI lineage: Eukaryota > Metazoa > Arthropoda > Insecta > Diptera > Drosophilidae > Drosophila > Drosophila micromelanica. The sequence goes on along the minus strand of SCDY01000010.1, from coordinate 70,400 downwards.
TCAAATATATAAGTATGAACCTGTATCTGGCTAAGCTGTCCCTGCTGTTATATAAACATACTAATTATTATCTTTGTTTTTTATCATCATTATCAATCATTAATTTTGGCATATAGCAAGCAGTATTCGAGAAGTTCAACATGTGCGAGGAGAATGTCAACGATCTGCTCAAATGGGTCACATCCGTCGAACAAAAAATCTCAAGCGTTGGCGGTCCACGTGAAAAGATCGATGAGCTGCGCAATCAAATCAATGCGCTTAAGGTTAGTTTTTGAAATAAATCAGTACTAATATAATTTATATAATAATTATATTTCTTTGCAAAAAATAAACCCATAAAATAAATTCCCAAATTTATAACGTTTTTTGTTAAATTTAAATTTATTATATATTTATGTTGTTTATTTAAATCGAATACGTATTTTCTTACCCACAGCAAATCAAGGATGAAATCGAATCCCAGCAACGTCCAGTGGCCACCTGTCTGGAGCAAATACGTCAAATTGTGCTCACCGGCGGCGATGTGCTCTCCGCACCGGAGGTCACCACCCTGGAGAACTCTGGTCGTGAGCTGCGTTCGCGTGTCGATCGTGTCAATGATCGCACATTGCGTCTGCTGCGTCGCCTGGAGGCTGGACGGGATGAGCTGACCAAGTTGCGCAGCGAACTGGATGTTTTCTCCGATTGGCTGCAGCTGGCCCGACGCACGCTGGAGGATAAGGAGCGTTCGCTCTCGGACCTGACGCGCCTCTCCTCGCAGGCGGACACCATACGCGAGTTCGTCAGCGATGTGATTGGCCACCAGGCCGATCTACGTTTCATCACGATGGCCGCACAGAAGTTTGTCGACGAGAGCAAGGAGTTCCTGGCCGTGCTCAACGATTTCCGCACCTCACTGCCTGAGAGGTTGCCGCACGTGGAGCCGCTGTCCAGTGCCGAGAGTCCCATACGCCAGGAGGTATCGCTGGTGTCGGCCCAGTACAAGGATCTGTTGAACCGTGTGAATGCGCTGCAGGATCGTGTCTCCGGTCTGGGCGGACGCCAGCGTGAGTACCAGGATGCTTTGGACAAGGCCAACGAGTGGCTGCGCAGCGTTCAGCCGCGCGTCTCGCGGGTCATCTCCGAGCCCGTTGCTGGTGATCCCAAGGGTGTGCAGGATCAGATGAACGAGGCCAAGGCACTGCACAACGAGCTCCTGTCCAGCGGTCGCCTCGTGGACAATGCCCAACAGGCACTGGATAATCTCTTGCGCAGCCTGGGCGGTCAGCTGAGTCCGATGGAGATCAATCAACTGGAGCTGCCCATCGCGGACTTGAAGAACAACTATCAACAGCTGCTGGATACCCTCGGCGAGCACTGCAAGACCTTGGACAAGACGCTGGTGCAGTCGCAGGGTGTGCAGGATGCACTCGATAGCCTTGTGGGCTGGGTCAACCAGGCCGAGGATAAGTTCAAGCTGAATCTGCGACCCGCCTCGCTGATCAAGGAGCGCCTGCAGGAGCAGATACGCGAGCACAAGGTGCTCCTGGCCGATCTGCAATCGCATCAGGCCAGCATCGACAGCGTCCAAATCTCAGCCAAACATCTGCTGGCCAGCGCCTCCAATGCGCGCATTGCCAAGAAGGTGGAATCCAATCTGAACGATGTCACCGGCAAATTCGAGAAGCTCTACGAGAAGGCAAACAAACGCGGCGAATTCCTGGACGATGTCCACAGTCGCCTCTCCAAGTATCTGGACGAAATTAGCAACGTGGAGCAGCGCATGGGCAGCCTGCAGGAGGCATTGGACAGTCGCGAGACCAGTTTGCTCTCCACGGAGGAGGTGGCGCGTCGCATGCTCGACTTGGCACGCGAGAAGGATCAGCTGGCGCCACATTTCGAGGATTGTGTGCGCAATGGCAAGGATCTGATTGGATTGCGGGATGTGACCGATACGGGCGCACTGCGTGATCGCATCAAGGCATTGGAATCTCAGTGGCGCAACATCAACATCAGCATCGATGAGCGCGCCAAGCTCTCCAAACAGAAGGCCGAACGTCGACTCGCGTACGAGAGCCTCAAGGATGAGGTACTCTCCTGGCTGAGCAGCACGGAGGGACGCGTCAATGGACTCGCACCGGTCGCCATCGATCTGGACAAGATCCGGCAGCAGCACGATGAACTGAAGCCCATCTGCAAGGATTATCGCGACTATGCGCCAACCATAGACAAGATCAACGATATTGGCGCCCAATATGATGCACTTGTCCGACCGGAGAGTCCGGCACGCAAACGCTCCACATATAGCCCGATCAAGCGGACAAGTCCGCTGCGTCGCATGTCCGGAGACGCCAGAAGCCCCAGCCCGACCAAGGGAGGCATACTGTCGCCACTATCGACTGGTTCCAGTGGATTCGGTAGCCGCAGATCCTCTCAGGATGGCTTCCAGCTCTCTGAGCTGTCTCCGGTTCAGCAGCAGCTGAGCGAGATTAACAATCGCTACGGTCTGATTGGCGTTCGTCTCAACGATCGCCAGCACGAGCTGGACAACCTCAGCGAGGAGCTGCGCAAGCAATACGAGAACCTCAAGGGTTTGGCCCAGTTCCTTGAACGTATTCAACGCCAGGTGCCCAAGGAGTCGGTGTCCAATAAGGATGAAGCCGATCGCTGCATTAAGCAGGCACGCAAAATCCTGGAGGATATGTACGAGAAGCAGAGCCTGCTGGACACGACCAAGGCGCAGGTTAAGGACATCCTAAAGCGCAAATCGGATGTGCCCGGCGCCGAACAGCTGCGCCTGGAGAACGACAACATCCAGGAGAAGTGGAAGAATCTCAATGACATCTGCAAGAATCGCATCGCCTTCTCAGAGAAGCTGCGCGACTTCCTGGACACCCATGGCAATCTGAAGAGCTGGCTGGACAGCAAGGAGCGCATGTTGACCGTTCTGGGACCCATTTCGTCGGATCCACGCATGGTCCAGAGCCAGGTGCAGCAGGTGCAAGTGCTGCGCGAGGAGTTCCGCACACAGCAGCCGCAACTGAAGCACTTCCAGGAACTGGGACACGATGTTGTCGATCATTTGGCCGGCACACCCGATGCCCAGGCCGTTGAGCTGAAGCTGAAGGATGTGCTCACCAAGTGGGATGATCTGATGGGCAAACTGGATGATCGTGCCAACAGTTTGGGCGGTGCCGCCGATAGCTCCAAGGAGTTCGATGCGGCCGTCAATCGACTGCGTGAGGCCTTGCAAAACATTAGCGACAATCTGGACACGCTGCCCACGGACGGTGATCACCAGGAGAATCTGCGCAAGATCGAGAACCTCGAGCGTCAGCTGGAGGGTCAACGTCCGCTCTTGGCCGATGTGGAGCAATCTGCGACCACGCTATGCAATATTCTCGGAGATCCGGCCTCACGCGCCGATGTCAACTCGCGTGTGGCGGCCCTGGAGAAACAATACCTGGCGCTGCAGAAGAAACTGGACACCAAGAAGGCCGAGACGGAGGCTTCGCTGCGTGATGGCCGTCACTTTGCCGAGAACTGCTCCAAGACGCTCGGCTGGCTATCCGGCGAGCTATCGAATCTGACCGATCGCCTGCTGGTGTCCGCCCACAAGCCAACGCTTCAGCACCAGATCGACACGCACGAGCCCATCTATCGTGAGGTGATGGCGCGCGAGCACGAGGTCATTATGCTCATCAACAAGGGCAAGGATCTGTCCGAGCGTCAGGACCTGTCCGATCGTGGCGTCAAGCGTGACTTGGATCGCATCCAACAGCAGTGGGAGAAACTGCGTCGCGAGGCCGTCGATCGTCATACGCGCCTGCAGACCTGCATGGAGCACTGCAAGAAGTACTCACAGACCTCGGAGGCGTTCCTCGCCTGGCTGCGCACCGCTGAGGATAAGCTGGCCGATCTAACGCCCGGCGTCCTATCCAAATCCAAGCTGGAGACGCGTCTGCGCGATCTGCAAACGTTCCGCAGCGAGGTGTGGAAGCATTCGGGTGAGTTTGAGAACACCAAGGGCCTGGGCGACACCTTCCTCAGCAGCTGTGACATTGACAAGGAACCGATCAAGGCGGAGCTGCAGGATATACGCGATCGCTGGGAGCGTCTCAATAATGATCTGATCGGACGTGCCCACGAGATCGAGAACTGTTCGCGTCGCTTGGGCGACTTCAATGACGAGCTTCGCAATTTGGATCATTCGCTGGGTCGTTGCGAGGATCGGCTGGCCGCGCACGATGCGCTGGGCGGTGCTGCCAAGGATCCCAAGCTGCTCGAGCGCGTCAAGGCCATACGCGAGGAGCTGACCAATCTAAGCAAGCCGCTGCAGTCGCTCAAGGCGCTGGCCAAGGACATCAGCGCCGAGGCACGTGCCGCCGGCGGCGACGCCGATCATTTGACCAGCGAGGTGGATGGCTTGGCCGATCGCATGTCCGAGCTGCAAGGACGTCTGGATGATCGCTGCGGTGAGCTGCAATCGGCCGCCACAGCCGTCTCCCAGTTCAACGAGCAGATGAAGAGTCTCGGCATCGATCTGAACGATCTGGAGACGGAGATCGAGAAGCTGTCGCCGCCCGCACGCGAGATCAAGATTGTGCAACAGCAACTGGACGATGTGGGCAAGCTGCAGCACAAACTGGAGCGTCTGGTGGCCCGTCTGGAAGATGCCGAGCGCGCCGCCGATGTTCTGGTCGATGCTGGCTTCTCTGCCGACACCACGCAGACGCGCGAGCAAATCTCGACGCTGCGCAAGACCCTGGCACGATTGGACAATCGGGTGCGCGATCATGAGGATAAGCTGCAGAGCACGCTGAAGGCCCTGCGGGAGTTCTACGACACACAATCCCAAGCTCTGGATGACATTCAGGATGTGAGCGATGAATTCAAGCGCATGAAGCCTGTGGGCTCCGAGTTGGATCAGATCAGGCGTCAGCAGGAGGACTTCCGTATTTTCAGGGAACGCAAGGTGGAGCCACTGGCTCTCAACGTCGACAGGGTCAACATGGCCGGACGTGATCTGGTGCGTTCCGCTGGCAGCGGCGTCTCGACGACCACCATTGAGAAGGACTTGGAGAAGCTAAACGACCGCTGGAACGATCTGAAGGAGCGCATGAACGAGCGCGATCGTCGTCTGGATGTGGCCCTGCTGCAGTCCGGCAAGTTCCAGGAGGCCCTAGCAGGACTCTCCAAGTGGCTAAGCGATACCGAGGAAATGGTGGCCAATCAAAAGCCGCCCAGCTGCGATTACAAGGTGGTCAAGGCGCAGCTGCAGGAGCAAAAGTTCCTCAAGAAAATGTTGCTGGACCGCCAGAACTCGATGGGTTCGCTGGCCAATCTGGGCAAAGAGGTGGCCAATCATTGCGAGCCCGCTGAACGCGCCTCCATTGAGAAGCAACTGAACGATCTGATGAAGCGATTCGATGCCCTGACCGATGGCGCCGAGCAGCGTGAACAGGATCTGGAGGAGGCCATGGAGGTGGCCAAGCGTTTCCATGACAAGATTAGCCCCCTGGAATTGTGGCTCGATAATACGGAACGTTCCGTTAAGGCCATGGAGCTGATACCCACCGATGAGGAGAAGATACAGCAGCGCATTCGGGAACACGATCGATTGCACGATGAGATTCTGGGCAAGCAGCCCGACTTCACGGACTTGGCCGATGTGGCCGCCCAGCTGATGCATTTGGTCAGCGACGAGGAGGCTGTTAATCTGGGCGAGAAGGTGCGCAGTGTCACTGAACGCTATACGGGTTTGGTCGATGCCAGCGATAATATCGGCGCACTTCTAGCCGAATCCCGCCAGGGCCTACGCCACTTGGTGTTGAGCTATCAGGATTTGGTTGCCTGGATGGAGAGCATGGAGAACGAACTGAAGCGTTTCAAGTCCTTGCCGGTCTATGCCGAGAAGCTGCTGGAGCAAATGGATCATCTGCTGGAGCTGAACGAGAATATTGCTGGACACGCAAGCATCGTGGAGTCCACTGTTGATTCGGGCGCGGAGCTCATGAAGCATATCTCCAATGATGAGGCCATACAACTGAAGGACAAACTGGACTCACTGCAGCGTCGCTATGGTGACCTGACCAATCGCGGTGGCGATCTACTCAAGAATGCGCAGAACGCCTTGCCATTGGTGCAACAGTTCCATGAGGCCCACAGTCGCCTGGTCGAATGGATGCAGAGCGCCGAAACGGCCTTGGCGCCCAGTGAACCGCGCCAGGCGGATGTGCTGCGCCTGGAGAGCGAGTTGTCCGACATGCGACCCATACTCGATACCATCAACCAGGTTGGACCGCAGCTGTGCCAGCTGTCGCCGGGCGAGGGTGCCGCCACCATTGAGAGCATTGTGACCAGGGACAATCGTCGCTTCGATTCCATCGTGGAGCAGATCCAGCGCAAGGCGGAGCGTCTCCATTTGAGCAATCAGCGCGCCAAGGAGGTGACCGGTGACATTGATGAGCTGCTCGAGTGGTTCCGTGAGATGGACACCACGCTGCGCGAGGCCGATCCACCGGCCATGGAACCGAAATTGGTGCGCGCCCAGCTGCAGGAGCATCGCTCCATCAATGATGACATCTCCAGTCAAAAGGGTCGCGTCCGCGATGTGACCGCCGCCTCGAAGAAGGTGTTGCGTGAATCGCCGCAAAGCGAAAATACGGCCACACTGCGCGAGAAGCTGGATGATCTCAAAGAGATTGTCGACACCGTCGCCCAGCTGTGCAGCGAACGTCTGGGCGTCCTGGAGCAGGCATTGCCACTTTCGGAGCACTTTGCCGACTCGCATCAGGGCCTGACCACCTGGCTGGACGACATGGAGCAGCAAATATCGCGCCTGAGCATGCCAGCCCTGCGACCCGATCAGATAACGCTGCAGCAGGACAAGAACGAGCGGCTGCTCCACTCGATAGCCGAGCACAAGCCGCTGCTGGACAAGCTGAACAAGACGGGCGAAGCTCTGGGTGCCCTGGTCGCCGACGAGGATAGCGCCAAGATCAACGAGATTTTGGATACGGACAATGCTCGCTATGCGGCGCTGCGTCTGGAGTTGCGCGAACGCCAACAGGCGCTGGAGAGCGCCCTGCAGGAGTCCAGTCAGTTCTCCGATAAGCTGGAGGGCATGCTGCGTGCGCTGGCCAACACGGTCGATCAGGTGAATCAATTGGATCCACTCTCGGCGCTGCCACAGAAGATTCGCGAGCAAATCGAGGATAATGATGCGCTGATGGATGATCTGGATAAGCGACAGGATGCATTCAGTGCGGTGCAGCGTGCGGCCAACGATGTCATTGCCAAGGCTGGCAACAAGGCTGATCCTGCCGTGCGCGACATCAAGGCCAAGCTGGAGAAGCTGAACACCCTGTGGAACGATGTGCAAAAGGCCACCAAGAAGCGTGGCAGCTCCCTGGACGATATACTCAGTGTGGCGGAGCCCTTCTGGAAACAGTTGAACAGCGTCATGAAGACGCTCAAGGATCTGGAGGAGACGCTGTCGTGCCAGGAGCCACCAGCGGCACAGCCGCAAGACATCAAGAAACAACAGGTGGCCCTGCAGGAGATCCGCCATGAAATCGATCAGACCAAGCCCGAGGTGGAGCAGGTGCGTCGCCATGGCAGCAATCTGATGAACATGTGCGGCGAACCCGACAAGCCAGAGGTGAAGAAGCACATCGAGGATCTGGACAATGCGTGGGACAACATCACAGCGCTGTACGCCAAGCGCGAGGAGAACCTCATCGATGCCATGGAGAAGGCCATGGAGTTCCATGAGACACTGCAGAATCTGCTCAAGTTCCTCACCAAGGCCGAGGATAAGTTTGCCCATTTGGGAGCTGTGGGCTCCGACATTGATGCCGTCAAGCGACAGATTGAACAGCTCAAGGCGTTCAAGGACGAAGTCGATCCGCATATGGTCGAAGTAGAAGCATTAAACAGGTAAGCCACAAAAAACTAACAAAAATTCAAATCCAACTCAATTCTCATATTTAATAATCTATAAATAATGATATATCAACGCCGTGTTGTGTGGTCTTCCTACAAACGTACAAATTGGCAGAGGTCTAGAAAGGCAAGATAGTTTCAAAATTTCGTACGTTCTACCGTTCGTTCGTTGTTGTTGTCTACATTTAAGTGCCTGCATTGTAAGCTGTGATCTTTGATCTGTGATCGCAGATTAACTAACTCTGAGTATTGATCTGCGATCTCTGAACTTCGATCTGTGATTTCTGATCTGTGATAACCGATCTGTGATCTCACATCTCAGATTGATCAATGATCCGTCATCTCAGATTGGTTCTCTCTGCGTTTCGATCTCTGAGATCCGATCTGTGATAACCGATCTGCGATCTCAGAAAAGTGATCTTTGATCTGTGATCTCTGAGCTGTTTTGCGCATGTTTTTTATGATTTGTTTGCCGAAAGCCACTGGAACATGCAGTTCCTGAAATGTTATTGCATGCGCACCGGCTTTATAATTATTATTATTATTATTATTGTTGCGTTCTGCCTGCGTCTCAAGCTCCAGTCATATGAATCTCATGCTAATCCTCGACTGATCAATTACAGACAAGCTGTGGAATTGACGGAACGCACTTCGCCGGAGCAGGCGGCATCGATAAGGGAGCCACTGTCCGTGGTCAACCGTCGTTGGGAGGCCCTGCTGCGTGGCATGGTCGATCGCCAGAAGCAGCTGGAGCATGCCCTGCTCCACTTGGGCCAATTCCAGCATGCGCTCAACGAGCTGTTGGTCTGGATCAACAAGACGGACAGCACATTGGATCAACTGAAGCCGGTAAGACAGCTAGAGAATAGCTCCCTAGAATTGCAGTTCAAACTATCCAATCTTATTTACAGATACCTGGCGATCCGCAACTCCTCGAGGTTGAGCTAGCCAAGCTGAAGGTCCTTGCCAATGATATTCAGGCGCATCAGAACTCGGTTGACACGCTGAACGATGCCGGACGGCAGCTAATTGAAACAGAGAAGGGTTCGGTGGAGGCATCAACGACGCAGGAGAAGCTGCGCAAGCTCAACAACGAGTGGAAGCAGCTGCTCCAAAAGGCCAGCGATCGCCAGCACGAGCTGGAGGAATCGCTGCGCGAAGCTCAGGGCTACATAGCCGAGGTCCAGGACATACTCGGCTGGCTGGGCGATGTGGATGCCGTGATCGGTGCCAGCAAGCCGGTGGGGGGTCTGCCAGAGACAGCCACCGAGCAGCTGGAACGCTTCATGGAGGTCTACAACGAGCTGGAGGAGAATCGGCCCAAGGTGGAGACGATACAGGCACAGGGTCAGGAGTACATCAAGCGCCAGAACCAGATGAAGGTCTCGTCCAGCAATCTGCAGCACACGCTGCGCACACTGAAACAGCGCTGGGATGCGGTCGTTTCCCGTGCATCCGACAAGAAGATCAAGCTGGAGATTGCACTGAAGGAGGCCACCGAATTCCACGACACACTCCAAGCCTTTGTCGAGTGGTTAACGCAGGCCGAGAAGCAGCTGTCGAATGCTGAGCCCGTCTCGCGCGTTCTGGAGACCATCCAGGCGCAGATGGAGGAGCACAAGGTGCTCCAAAAGGATGTGAGCACACATCGCGAGGCAATGCTGCTGCTGGACAAGAAGGGCACCCATCTGAAGTACTTCAGCCAGAAGCAGGATGTGATTCTCATCAAGAATCTGCTCGTCTCGGTGCAGCATCGCTGGGAGCGTGTGGTCAGCAAGGCGGCGGAGCGCACACGTGCTCTGGACCATGGCTACAAGGAGGCGCGTGAGTTCAATGATGCCTGGAACGGCATGATGCAGTATCTGCAGGAAACCGAACAGGTGCTGGATCAGATCATCGAAGAGGCCACCGCCTCCAAGGAGCCTCAAAAGATCAAGAAGTACATTGGTAAGCTGAAGGAGACACATCGCCAGCTGGGCGCCAAGCAGTCCGTCTACGATGCCACCATGCGCAACGGCAAGAACCTCATGGAGCGTGCGCCGAAGGGCGATCGTCCGGTGCTCGACAAGATGCTGCTAGAGCTCAAGGAGCAATGGACGCGCGTCTGGTCGAAGAGCATTGAGCGACAGCGCAAGCTGGAGGAGGCTCTGCTCGTCTCCGGACAGTTTAGCGATGCTTTGGGCGAGCTGCTCGACTGGCTGAAGAAGGCCAAGAGCCGGCTGAACGAGAATGGACCCGTCCACGGTGATCTGGAGACGGTGCAGGGCTTGTGCGAGCATCACAAGCACACCGAACAGGATCTGCAGAAGCGTTCGGCCCAAATGCAGGGCGTGCTCAAGATCGGACGTGATCTGGAGCGTTCTGGCAATAATCCCGAGGTGGGTCGCCAGCTGGACGAGCTGCAATCCATCTGGGAGGAGGTCAAGAACGCTGTGGGCAAACGCGGCGAGCGACTCCAAGTGGCTCTGGTCGATGCTGAAAAGCTGAATGCACGCGTTCAGGCTCTGTTCGATTGGTTGGATCATGCCGAGCACAAGCTGCGCTATGCAAAGAATGCGCCCGACGATGAGAAGGTCTCCCGCGAAATGATGGACATACACACGGAGTTCATGCGCGATTTGCGCGTCCGTGAGCGCGAGAAGAGCGAAACGTTCGAGTACGCCGAGGAGATCATTGGCAAAGCCTATCCGGATGCCATTCCCATCATCAAGAACTGGCTATCGATCATACAGCAACGCTGGGAGGAGGTGCGCCAATGGGCCATCAATCGCGAATCGAAGCTGGATCAGCATTTGCAATCGCTCAAGGATCTGGACGATACCATTGAGGAGCTGCTCGCCTGGCTCAGCGGACTCGAGGGCACCCTATTGAGTAAGTCAGCCTGACCATAATAATTTTGGATTAAATTCATAGTTGCCTTCGCTTCATTCAGATCTGAAGCACGAACAACTGCCGGATGAGATACCGCCCGTCGAGAAATTGATTGAGGACCACAAGGAGTTCATGGAGAATACCGCACGCCGCCAGAACGAGGTGGATCGCGCCTGTAAGCCGCGTCAGCTGCCGCCCGGCGCACGGAAACCCTCGCGCAGCGGCAAGACGCCAGTGTGAGTATTACAGAGTTGCCATCGCGCAAAAATGTGCTCCTGTATATATTCAGTATTTTATTTGATTTTTCTATTTTTATTTATTTTTCGCTATTTTTCACCAACTTTATTGCTACAATTATCAATTATTTTCCCCGCAACGTTTTGCACACAAAAACTCTTGCCTACCAAAAAAAAAAAAAACAAAAATCTATACCAAATACTCTATACGACACCTTGCAACAACAACCCTATATAAATATATATATATATCATACGACTGTAGTCGTGGCTCCAGTCACGATCTGCGCGAACAGTCGCCCGATGGCCAGCTGCGACGTCAAAGGTTTGACAGCTACTTTATACTCTACTCTATAAATTACAAGCCACATTAAAAACAAAAACTACTTGTAGCGAATGCGCTTACCAACACTTACTCACACACACAGACACCCGCACACATATACACACCGCACACATTACCAACTGGTTAAAGTTTGCATTTTGCTTAACATTGCCATTTAAAAGAAGATCTCTCGGAAATCAGATAAACAAATAATATCTGATAAGGCTAATAAGGCTAATATTCCAAGTTTGCTAAGCCTACCTATTGCTTACATATCTAAATCCATTTACAACTCGACAACTCGACACAATTGCAACTCAATACCACAGTAGCTAATGCTATTTATAAGGTTAATAGTTTCTAACTATAACCGATACTGCCTATTAGTATCAATAATACCCTATGTAGCGCTAACTACTCTATATAGCGAATTTCTATACCATCTTACCATACCATGTACACCGGCTTAATCACAGCATCTGGCTTAAACACTGCTGCTAAAACTGTTGCTTTATTATGTTCATTTACCAACACTATTTAATTGCAACTTATCTAATGTGCAATCGCTTCTCTCTCACAGCTTCAAGGGATCGCGCGATCAAGGACTCAACGCACGCAAGGGCAGGTGAGTTATCAGCCGTGGCTTTTAATTGATTGTTCCAAAAATAATAGTGCATGCACTTTCAAAAATTCTCAAACGAAATTTCTTTTGTTCTCTCAAACTGTTTTCGTTGTTTCTTTCGGCTCAATGCAACACTATTTTTGGAAATGCTGCGACATGTTAATTTATTTTGTGTATATAAAAACAAAAAAAAAAAAATTAAAAAATGTTTTTTGTATACCCATTTGTTTTGCTCTTGTACTTTGTGTATTTGTTTCGTTATTTGATCGTTTTTGTTTTTGTCTCTCTTTTTTCTCTTTCTCGTTTTTGTCTACTTTTTGTGATACTCTTTATCATCACGCTACGTAAACGTTGCCTCATATCAAACTCTATGCATCTTGCTGCTTAAATATTTGCTCTGCATCATCAATATAATCAATATATATGTATATATATATAACGCCTGTATAGTCGTGTTACGCCCACGCGTGACACGCCCGACAGAGATCGCCTGCCGCACTACGGGCCACGTTTCTCGCCAAGGTAAGTGCCTGCCACACATCCAACATTCAGTGCAGCTCAAACTAAATGCTCTCCTAAGTATTGCTGTTTTTTTTTGTGTATGTAAAAAGCATTTTGTAGTTTTGTTATTTTTTTCATCAATTCTAATTAGATCACATTGTGTGATTTTACCTCTTCATATATATTTTTATACAATCCACCCATTTTTCTCGAACAGTTCGACTGGTCCCGAACTCGAATTCCGTTCACCACGCGCCAAACTCTTGTGGACCAAGTGGCGCGATGTTTGGATGCTCTCATGGGAGCGTCAGCGTTTGCTGCACGAGCATCTCATGTACCTGAAGGATGTGGAGCGTGCTCGCAACTTTAGCTGGGATGATTGGCGCAAGCGCGTAAGTATCAAAAGAACCAAGAAACAAAAACCTCTCAACTCGAAATCACCAATAATTCTCTATCTACAGTTCCTCAAGTACATGAACCACAAGAAATCGCGCTTGACTGATCTGTTCCGTAAAATGGATAAGGACAACAATGGCATGATACCACGCGATGTCTTCATCGATGGCATACTGAATACGAGTAGGTTTTTTTATTCTTAAACGAACAATTTTTTTTTATTACTAATTCAATTTGTGTGCATCTCTTTTCAATAGAATTCGATACATCGGGTCTGGAAATGAAGGCTGTTGCGGATCTGTTTGATCGCAATGGTGAGGGTCTTATCGATTGGCAGGAATTCATTGCCGCTCTACGACCCGATTGGCAGGAACGTAAACCGGCCACCGATTCCGATAAAATACACGATGAGGTCAAACGTTTGGTAATGCTCTGCACGTGTCGTCAAAAGTTCCGTGTGTTCCAAGTGGGCGAAGGCAAATACAGAGTAAGTTGTACTGTAAATGCGAGTAACCCTAACAGCTGTTAAACTGTATGTTCTGTTAATCTTTGCAGTTCGGCGATTCCCAGAAACTGCGCCTGGTTCGCATCCTGCGCAGCACTGTTATGGTGCGCGTGGGCGGCGGCTGGGTTGCTTTGGATGAATTCCTGCAGAAGAACGATCCTTGTCGCGGTAAGTTCCAAAACTCAAATCACACATACACACACACACACGCTCTCTATAATTATTTAGTTGTACACACTCACGAAATTGATCGATAAATCTAATTGGACTTCATACATTTATCGCATATTATTTCTAGTGTAATTTTTTGTAGTCCACCATACCACACAAAATTTAAAAAACAAAACAAAAAACTTAAACATACCATTCCCATCTCAGCTCATGCATTTTGTCTATACCTTAGATTATATATGCATCATTCTATTATAAACCATTTTTGCTCATATCGCATATCTCACATACATACAACATAGGTACAGTTGTGCTTAACAACTAATTATACTATTTTTTTACAAACGCTAAACATTTTTTAAAATATACATACCAAATATCACATTAATAATACCAAACGGATATGGTCATTTAACCAACAAATAAAAAAAAAAACAAAAATAAAAATCAAACTTTTGTGCCTAAAAATATTACTAGCATATGAACCCAAAAGAAAAAAAGACAACAACATAACCTTAAAAATCACAATTTTTGAAACCTCATTAAATTGTTTGGTTGGAAAGTTGCTTTTAAAAAAATACCAAAAATTAACAGCGCGCCTTTTTTTTGAAGAATTTTTTGAAGCCAGCGCCTATTTTGACGCCACTCATACACACAATAACCAAGCGAAACCAAATATCCAAACAAACCAAAATCCAAAACAAGAACTTATCCCGAAAACCCCAAAATACTGCAAAGCTCACAGTCTTACGGTTGCCATTTAATCTCATGCTCATTTTGTGTTGCTTTTATATGTTAACCCATGCTGTTATCCCATACCACACATTGTATTTATCTCTACTTATTTAGATATTTGTGTTTTCTTCTCTACCTAGGTTAAGAAACACTACGCTTATTGCCTAAAATCTAACCTTAACTAAAATTTGATCTAAAAACTTGCTTAGTAACTTTCTTTAGTGCATGCTTTTAGTTTTCTTTTTTGTTTTTTCTCGCTTAACATGGCTGCAGGCTGGCGCGCTGTTAACTAACAGCGTGTCGTCTGTACTTAGCTGTAACTGTACTTTTAAATGTCACGCCACGTAAATTCGTTCATTTCTGTTTGTTGTGCGTCCAACTGTTTTGAAAATTTCAATTTGTTTTTAATAATTTTGTATACCGTTTTTTCGTTATTACTAATCAAATTTTATGTTTTTCCCCCCTTTTTTTCTTTTTCAAATGTATATTTTTCTGTATTGAAATGAAACCGATAACGATAACGATAACGCAATGTGCCCGATATTTTAATGTAAACCACAACACAACTGTTTGTGCCACAAAAATCCGCTTGCGCTGCCCGCTCGCCCACGCCCAACATGCACTCGCCTGCGCCCAAAAAAAATACCACCAAAAATACCAAAAAAATACTGTGTCAAATACTATGCGGTAACAAAATTTTGTTGTTATTGTTGTTGTTATATGTTCGCCCTGCAACAAAAAAAAAATCAAACAAAATTACAAAAACCAAAAACAAATGCACACGCTCATAAAAAATGCGTGTTTGGTACATACATATATATACACTCCTATATATATATACATATATATATATGTACCTTATTGGTATATTCCGGCTTTAATCGGAGCAGCCAAGGGACGCACTAACATTGAGCTACGCGAGCAATTCATATTGGCCGATGGCGTCTCACAGAGCATGGCCGCCTTTACGTCCAGACGTTCCACACCCAATGCTGCCCAAACTGCCAACAGTTCGCAAAATGGCGGCGCCGGTAGCCCCAACTTGCCGCCATATATGAGTGGACAGGGTCCCATCATAAAGGTAAATCAACACAAGACAAAGTTGTGGGTTAACAAAAAAACAAAAAAACAAAACACAAAAAAAGCAAAAACAAAAAAAAATCCCCCAATCCTAACACTATCCCAAAAATTATATATACGAATATCCCCTGTTAGGGCATTTAAGAAGGTAAGTTTTGAGCTTTCGTTTTGGGTTTATTGTGTGTGTTGTTGACATAAAAGAAACAAAAAAGCAAACAAACAAATAATTAAAGCTCGCTGCTGCCGCTGCGTCGCGCCGTCTCTTGATTTTTGTGCATGAGAATTTATATATTCTATATAGTATGTTTATTGTATTGAACTTATTGTTGTTGCTATACTACATACATAGATATATGTGTGTCTCTTTATTATTTGGTAATCCTTGAATTGTTTTATGTTACGCTGCGCCATCATTTTGAGTTAAACGCTAGAAAGTACAGTACACACCAAACTACGCTTTGTGAGGTTCGGTATTTTGAGGTTATGTGCAGGACTTTTAGGTTGATATTTGTTTTGCAAAGAGGTTAGTTGCTTAAATGATCATATACCGTTTTGGTCAGCTATAAGAATATTAAAAGAGCACAAATTCCAACGACCAAATTGTATTTCTATATATGTACAAAAAAAAAACAATGTAGCTGATGAGCACTTGGCCGAGTTAATGCCAATATTTGAGAAAATCCGTGCACAAGACCAAGTTCCATGCGCCTATCCCATACACATGGGCGCCGGCGGCACAGTATTCGTGCGCTGCAATACCAGCCGCTCGGTACCGCTGAGTCCACACGTACTCCATTGTCATCCAACAACACACTGGGTAAGTCGAACTAAACGAACGATGAGAAGGAGAAAATCACGAAGATGAAGATCAAGATGTTGAAGAGGAACCAGGGCTATGTAGCTGGGGGCATCATGAGTACATAGTTTTTATATAGTCACTAACTTTCTCTTCGTCTTTACCGTTAGGTACGCGAGCGTTCTGTGCGTTCCATACCCATGTCGAGGCCGTCGCGTTCATCGCTCTCGGCCAGCACGCCCGATTCGCTAAGCGATAACGAGGGCAGCCATGGCGGACCCTCGGGTCGCTATACGCCGCGCAAGGTCACCTATACGAGCACACGCACGGGCCTGACGCCAGCCGGTTCGCGTGCCGGCTCCAAGCCCAACTCACGCCCGCTCAGCAGACAAGGCTCCAAGCCGCCCTCGCGTCACGGCTCCACGCTCTCGCTGGACAGCACAGGTGAGTGTCCTTTGAGTAAACGCACTTTAAGCAAAAAATTAAAACCGAATTTTCTTCTTCTTCTGCAGACGATCACACGCCCTCGCGCATACCACAGCGCAAGGCATCCGGCGCGAGCACCGTTAGCGGCACCGGCACCACACCACGTCCGGCCCGCCTGTCCGTGGCCACGGCGGCCACACCGGGCAGCCGGCTAAATGGCACCAGCACCATTACACGCAAAACCGCATCCGGCTCGGCAAGTCCTGCGCCCACAAGGTAAGTTTTTGGAACTATAAAAAAGCCTAGGTTTACAAAATTGGGCGGTTTTATTTCTTATCAACATATCAAATTTATTAATTTATTTATTTTTGAAATTATTTTCGGTTACTGCATTAAATTCTGACTACTCACAAACAAAAAATACCAACAAAATACCAAACATTCTCAACAATAATACTCATGCTACTTACAAAACAAATTGGCTTTTAAAAAAATATCATTACCAAACAAAAAAAAAAATCGAAAAATACCAATAAAAAATACCATGATTGAAACGCTAACCTACAAAACCAATTGGTTGAAATGCATATATCGAAATTGAATGCTTGAATGCAACTAACTGCAACATCAAAATATACAAAACTCAAAAAATACCATCTTGTACCTCGTGCCTGAATCAAAAAAAAATCAGCAATGGAGGCATGAGTAGATCATCCAGTATACCAGCACTAACAGGCTTCGGCTACAAACCCACTAGGTAATACCCAAAAATTCAAAGAACAACAACATAAATACTAAACATAACATACATTATTTCATATGATTATTTTTATAAATTCAAGTTAGATCTATAAAACGATAGCGCTAGTTTTTAAGTAGTTCGTTAGTAACTTAACTTTGGTTATGGTTATACTTATGCTAATTAAACATAAACATATATATATATATATATACTAAAGCCGCCCATCACGGATACCGGTTAAAATACCCCTCAACGATTCCAAAACATCATCGCCCACCAGCTCGTCTGCAAATCCAAGCAGCTTGGGGTAAAGTTCCTAATAGATCAATTTAGATTTAACAGCACAGTAGACATTATTTCAGCTCTAGCAAATTGTAGCAAGTAATTATTATAATTTTTATATTTATTTGTTAAATGTTTCAAGTTCTGTTCTTATTTAAGTCAACGATTGTAAACCCAGTGCATGTCAAACAGCAAGCGTCTGGAATGTTTACTAATCTCTAATTTCGACTAATGCTTTAAGTTTCATATTTGTAACATCAACTTGCAGATATATTTTTGGTTAGTTGGTATCTTTGAATAAGCTTATCAAAAATATTTTTGTAGCTTCAGTTAAAAAACGATTTAACTAAATTTTGAAATAACTGAAAAAATCAGAAACTCAGTTTTTAGTTCATTGATAGACGCATGCCTAGAGCATATCATAGAAACAATTCAGGAAAAATACTGTATTAATAAATAATAGATTTGAATTTTAACACATATTACATAAAAACCTGCAAATACAATATCATAAATTAGAAACCATATTTTTTTGAGTGTCATTAAAACTAATTTTTCTGAAAGGAAATATTTGTATTTACAATTTTTTTCGTAAATTAATACTGTAAGTTTCTTAAAAACTTCGTCTTCAGACATTTTAACATATATTTCAGACTGTTGTTTTAAATTAAGTTTATATATCTGCAAGTTTTGTAAAACTTCGGCTAACCGAAGCTAGCTGTTATTGTTATATTTTGTTAATTTATTTGTTGAAAATGTTAAAGTTTTTATTTGTTGAAAATCTGTAATTGCATTAACTAATATGTTTTATGGATTTTCCTTTTGATAGGCGCAACATCAGCGGCAGTTCAACGCCGTCGGGAATGCAAACGCCGCGCAAAAGCTCCGCCGAGCCCACATTCAGTTCGACGATGCGACGCACATCGCGTGGAACCACGCCCACAGAGAAGCGCGAACCGTTCCGGCTTTAAGGCCAACAACAGTTGCAACAGTTGCCAATAAACAATTAAAAGAGAAACAAACACAAAAAAAGAAACAAAACTAAAAATAACTAACCACGCACTGAAGTTCTTTCAACTAATCAAACAAATTGTGAACACTACCCTGCCCCTTCAGACTCTACAAGCCCCGCAACAGAGTCTACATTGTTAAGAAAAATGTAGCAACATAAACAATTCAAACTGAAAACCGCTGAAAATCTATGAAAATAATTTATAAAATCAGCGCTAATTGAATTGAATTGAATAGTTTGGTAAAGCTAAAAAGACATATAAATAACAAAAGGAGAGCGTAAAGAAAAATGCAAAATTTAGTTTCTTATAACAAAAGTTATATACATAAAAGCTTTCCACACACACAAAGTTGAATAAACTAATTACGAGAAGTACTACTAACTAATGCAAACCTTTTGCTACTACTAATATTTAATGCCTACTATTTACTAGTTATACCTAAATATGGATTTCCAAATTTATAATTTGTATATACTTATATAAATGCAAAATACACTCCAAGTGCTTTAAGGCAATTAAAAATGAAACAAACACTAACAAAAAGAAAAAAAAAATTACAATTTTCAAAAACAAAAAAAAATAAGAAAAAATAAAAACATTCGAATTGAAAGTCGCTGCACGCTGTTCTAAGCTCCACAGTCTATGAACTCGTCTACAAAATCGCCAGTTTGTGGGCGTTTGCAAGCTGTGGGCGTGGCAGTTGTGCATGCGACCAAAAAAGCAAAAAGTAACCCCGTTAAAAAAGGAAATGATGAGTTAAAATTTGATTTTGTTCTGTTAAAACTAATAGTTAAAATGAAACATGTAAGCCCCATAAAAAAATGAGAAAAAAACAAAAAATATTTAATTATATACTAAAAGTCATTACTATAAGTTTAATTAATATTTAGTTGATAAGCGTACAACAGAGAAAAAAAAACTACACACACAAAATTTGTAATGCATAAACAAGAGAAGAACCATGCAAAACGTTTATATAAATATTGTATAATACTAATACTAAATTATTTTGTTATACGAATCGAGAAAAATGCTTTCAACGTTTTTTGTAATTCTATTAAATTAAAACAATTTAAACGAGAAATAAACATTTACAAAAAAATATTAATAACAAAATATGAAAATTGTTTTCCTTTAAATGGATAGGTAATGGTAATGGATATGTATTTTGTAATACTCTTAATACTTTGTGGCCAAATTTCAGCAGAAATAAAGGTTAAGTTTATATAGATCAGAAAAGTATGCAATAATATTGTGAAATAATAATTTTAGTGTGTTTATTTGATGCCTACAAATATACATTTAAACATTTTTGTGGGTATCGAAACTATTTGAATATATGAAATGTGTTATTGACGGATATCCTTTAACATACCATAACTTGTATAAATAAAGTAAGATATTGGAATGTTGTACCCTTCTAATAGTATAGTATAGTATCGATTGAATTAAAATTTCTTGAATCTATAATCGGCCCCATTTTGGTAGAAATTTCCCGCCGTTTTTGACAAATTCGATGAAATGTTAGACACAAATTAAAATACACATCTTTTTATTATGCAATTGATTTTATTAATTTAAGTTTTCAGAGTTATGTTTCGTTTGACACATTGAAATTTGGTATTCGTAGTAATTTGTATGGAGTTTTTATTAATGTTTTTGTTTGCTTTGTTGCTCTAAACAAACATTCAATTAGTTAGACATTTAAATATGTGAATGCATACATATATATGTGTGTGTGTGTATTAACATATAGTATTATGTATTTGTAATATCGGTTCTGTCATCTACAACTGACTAGAATTTCGCTGCTAGAGTGTTGTGCCTAAGGGATGTTTATATTCATGTTTTTGTTGTTGCTTGTATTTATATATTTTATGTCATAGTTTGTGCTAATTGCTGCCACAGAGGAGTTGAAAGGGAGAGTGTGGGAGACATAAGAGTTAAACATTTATGCTAAAGTTCAAGTGCGAATTGCAGTTTATGCGTTCTAGTAAATATCATAGTGTTTGTTGTGTTGGGTGTGTGTGTGTACGTCAACGCCAGCGCTGCCAGTTGGTGCTGCTAAATATACATTTAGTTGCCCTAAACGTTCTCCTACTCCTAACCAATAATATCCGTTGGCACAATGCCGCAAGTCTTTTGTAAGCCATTACAAATACAAATAGATATATCGTTATATATAGTAAACATAAAACTAAATACATAGTTATTAAATATACATATTCATACATAGATCAATTGAAATTCACTAAAACTCGCTCGCTTTAAAGCTAAACTAAACATAAGTCAATCAATCAATCAATCAATCATCACCAGACCAAACGTGGTCACAAATAAATTCACAGAAATCGAGTGTTGCACAAACAAATAGAAAATAAAATAAAACTTAAGCTCAGGAGCGGGTTTTAAAGTGGGGCGGTTTGTTGTTGTTTTGGTTGTCGTATATTAGCAGCGGGGCAGCGGCAGCAGCAGCAGCAATGGGAGCAGCAGCTTGGGCATTGGCATTGTTAGCGTCAGGGCTGCGTCTGCGTTTTTGTTGTTCACTGGAATCGTTAGCCGCAGCAGCCTGGTGCTGCGCCAGTGTCACCTGGCATGGCCGCTGCCGGCAGTTTGCGCCTTTGGCTGTTTACCCGCTCCGCTGCCGGCGCCGCTGCCAGCCGCTCCTGCTCCGCCACCTGCTGCTGCTGCTGCTCCTCCGCCTCCACCGGCAGCAGCAGCAGCTGGGACTGCGCCCGAGCCATGTGCCGCCTCGGCGCGCTCGCCGCGATGATGGTGATGATGATGATGGTGCCGCCGGCCGCCGCGATAATGCCGCCGATTGTGATGCTGATAATTGTTGTTTGTGGGCTCCGGCAGGATCCGTTGCGTCTCCTGCACCACGGGCGCAAAGCTGCTGGCGGTGGGCTTGGCGTGGGCCGTGCTGCCGGCCGCCTCTTGTGGAGCAGCCAGCTTTTTGGCTGCCTCGGCCTCCTCGCGACGCCGGCGCCGACGCACATCCTCCTCGGTCTCGATGGCAATAACGGTGCCCGCCTCGGCCTCCGCATCGATAATGGCGCCGCGACTCTTCTGCTGCAAGTACAGCTGCGACATGCGCTGCTGCATCTGGCGCAGCTCCTGCGTCACCTCGAACTCGGGCGCATTCTCCAGCTCCGACGGCGGCATGGCGCACTTTAGGCTATCCGATTCGTCGCGTATGTGTTCACGGCAGACGGGACAGAGCGCCTGGAAGGGATCTGCCGTCTTCTGCAGCCAAGCGGGCAGCTTCTCGAACTCCTCCTGGTAGGTGCGACGCAGCGCGTTCAAATGACGCGCCAGACAGTAGCTATGCAGGTAATGGAAGCACTCGGTGCGCGTGAACTCATCGCCCTCGCTGAACCCATACAAACAGATGACGCACTGACCGCTGGGCAAATTGCTGCCCGTCAAATGCTCGCGCACCACCTCGATCAGATCGAAGACCACCGGAAAGCCGATGGACTCCTTGATCTTGGCATTGCATGCGCTGCGTATGGCCTCCAGGCGGGCATCGTCCAGGCCGCGCGGGCGCAACAGCTTGAACGCGGGACTCACATCCGGATAGCCGGCCGGGGGCAGCACCTGCAGCGTCACGCAAATATATTGCTGCTCATCCTCCTCGCCGGTCACCGGCAGCACCGTCGTCTCGATGATGTCCACGGCGCCGCTGCAACGCAATTGACAGGTGGTACATATACAGGGGGTGTATGGAAGCACCTCAGGTAAAGTTACTCACCTGGTGCCGCGCACTATGCGCACATCGTCCATGAGAATCGCCTCCAGCGACTCCAATTCCTCATCCAACAAACTGCCGCAAAATGAAAACGAATTAAAAGTTACTCGCATCGTTGTTGCTCGATTGTTAACTCGATACTTACGTTTCCATGCTGGTTGTTGGCTTGGTCGGTCTTGCTTTAGTGTTTTGTTAAATGCTTATTTCTTAAATATAATAAAAAATCGATTGAGACAAAAATTTTGCGCCTGACAACAACAACTCAAATGCAACATTCGCAGCGCAACGTTAACACGGCGGGCATTCACAGCGGATGTGAACATTTAGTAAGTGCTGCGGAGGCGCCATCTAGCGGCTGCTAGATTTAATAAGGAGGCTGTTAGAGACATGTTAAAGTGTTATGTTAAATTGCGCACCAAATTTAAATGAATGCTCAGTTCAAAGCTGTTAAAAATTAAAAAGAGTGCAAAAAAATTACAAATGAAATATTGATAAATTATAAATATATGTATAAAATATTGCTTAATGTGTACTCAAATTAAAAACCTTGTTTAAAGTTGTTAATTCACTACAGCACGTGCTCTGATTTTTGTCTCTCTCCCTCACCATATGCTCTCTTCAGAAATGTTTTTTTAGGAGTGGCCGCTCTCTTAGCTTTCTAATTTAGAAATACAATTTATTTAAGTTGCTTAAATTAAAAGTGTTAAAAAAACACCTATATTAATAAAAATAAATGATGTAAAAAAGACACCATTATTGAACACTTCAATATTTGTTTATAAATCATTTTGTATATTCTCCTGCCTGTTCATTCTCTCTTTTCATTCTTTTTATGTACGCTCAGCACCAAATAAAAGGCACTGGCAGCATTTCGGTAGCTTTGTACCCTCGTTCAGTCCTGCGACCTTTGCTAGACTCGGGGATGGGCGTGTTGCTTTTTTTTTTTTGGCTTAAAATTTCGATATTCTATCCAATACAAATTTACTCGTTTGATATTTAAGAACTGAAAAATTTCCACGCTAGAGTCCTGCCGCCGCCTGTTTGCGTCAATTCTCAGCCGCGTGGTGGTGGTGGTTATGGTAAAGCTGGTGCTGCTGGTGGTGGTGGTGGTGTTTTCTGGGGTACGCTTTTCACCACAGCGCGCCGCTATCGAATGCTGAATGGCAACGGAATCGAATGAAGCGCATATCGCACCCCAGAGTAGTCGCTATTAAATGGCAATAGCAGCGTTTTCGGTGCTCGGCGCCAAGCGGAAAATCAGTTTACAACGGATAGCACAAAGCGACGGTCGTGAAAACTGAGCAAAGCTCCGTGGAAATTAAAAAAAAATAAAATAAAATAAAGTAAAGAAAAAAGTCAAATTTGACGCAAATTTTGCGTGCCATTAAAAGTTTTTAAAATTGTGTCAGTGCATTTGTGTGTGCGTGTGTCTGTGTAAAGTGCAGTAAATTCCACAAGTCCACAAAAAGTTTGGGCAACAAGGATAATAAAACGGCGCGCTGTCAGTTTGTCAGTCGGTGTGAAAAAATCCGCCCCTAAAACGGAACACATACAAAAAGGAGCTAAGCCAACTTAAAGTTTGGTACGTTGTGGCTTCGCAAGAATGAAAAAAAAAAAAAACAGATGAAATAGAATTTCAAAGCACTTTTATCCTGACGTGTCCTGCGCACGCAGCACACACATACACATACTACACGCACATATACATAAATAAAAGGATGCACGTGCTTTTATCATTATTGTTTTGTACACCTTTTTAGTTCTATATTAAATATTTACATTTTTGTGCATTTATAAATTTCGTTAAGAAAACGATGTGCAAAAACTACAAAATCAACAATCAGCAAATATTTTCATGTAAATTATTTATATAACTCGCACGTCGTTGTTGAACTTAATATTTTTATCATTTTTCAGCGAAAAAAATAAAACAGTAAAGTAAACAAAATTTATGTATGTTCGGAGGCAGCACGTGTTTGTGCTTAAATCGCAACAGTAGCTGCAACAACTTGCAGCTAGTTAAATAATATTTATGTGTATATATTATATTTCTCGATTTTATATTTTCGAGTAATTTTAGGCACATCATGTGACTGTTTTTTTTTTTGCCTAAACAGCTATGGAAAATAAAATAATATATATAAATGCTTTAGAGCAATTTCATTTGAATTTCCTATAAGCTTTTCACGCCTGCTCTCTCGCTCGCACTGCTGCCACCTTCTCGCTCATTTTCTCACGCTCTCATCTTTGTAATGCGGTGAAGGGAAATTGCATTGAGGCTGGCAATGGCATTGGCTGGGGGTTGTTCTGCCCAAAAAAGTGCAAAAATAAAAGCACAGCACTCATGCCTGCCCACGTCCGCCCAACCCTCCCCCCTCCCCTGCGCCACACAGATATTTATACGCAGCTGCCCAACAAACCAACAGTTGATGCGTTGCCAACAAAAATGTTAAAAAAAAAAACAAGAAAGTGAACTTTGTGCTTGGCTGATTGCATTTTGGCCCTGGCAAAGGCCCGTTTCTCTCAACCTCTCCCTCCCACACCCTTGGCCAGAGTGAGAGCGAAAGTGAGGAGAGTCTCTATATAAGGCACTGCTTCTAATCCATTTGACATTTCTTGAGTGCAACTGTCGACCTGATGCATTGCCGTTGTCCGAGCAGCAACATTTTTCTACAACTTTTTAATGTGCTACTTGGGAATGCATCCCATATATCAGCTGCTTTCGAATGCCGTATAACCATGGGTTTCCATGGAAACGAACACAAGTCCAGCTTGTGAATCTAGAGCGAGAAACAGCTGAGTTACCTTAGGTTTTGGTTAAGTGGATAGTACTTCGTCTTACTATTTACTTTAAATTTTAAACTAAGACTAAAATAGAGTCATTAATAGCTCAGTGAGCTTAGAAATCAGTGGATAGTTCTTTAATTAAATTTTCATCCTCCATACAAAAAATTTTTTGAAAGTTCTATTGTAAAAAAAATTAAATAGCCTGGCTTTCTATTTAGCTGAGATACATTTGGATTTTTAACTTATAAAATACTCAAAATAAGATATTTACAAATAGTATACAATAATATTATATTAACAAATTTGAGCCCTATATTTAAATATTATATTAAATCTGGACCAAGTGAGTGAGATACTAAATTAAAAATTTTCTGGAACACAAAATTTTTAAATATTTTCTGGAATACAAAATTTTTAATTAATTTCTTCTTTTTTTTTTTTAATATAAAATATATTATAGATTAATATATATAAAAAAAATGCAACCAGTTCTATTGAATTATTTTAAATAAATGGATAATACAATGGCTTATGATGATATATAATATAATTTCAACAAAACGGCAATAGCCCAAGGTTAGGGATGCATAAACAATACAAATCGAATGAAATACAATGCGATTGAATGGATCGATTAAAGCGAAACTCAAAGCGGTTTGGGCAGAGACAAGTGGCTTCGACCAGTCCAGCCCAGTTAAAGCTGCTTTGGAAGGCTACAATAGAAACTAGCACAGATTTCCAGGAAGCTTAGGAAGCTAGTGGGAGGAGAAGCGGGCGGTTTGTCTGCTTGGACAAGGGCAGGGAAAGAGACAAAGAGAGACAGAGAGAGGTGATTGCATGTGCTGCACTTGAATATTACCGAACATGTATATTACATAGATTTTCGGCGCCAAATGAATTACTTTCATTGTTAGCCCACAAATAAAAGGAAAACAAGTGCAATGAAAGAAAACTTGGCCACATGCAATGCACTGGACTAGAAATGTGTGTGGGATTCTCAATTTGAAGAGTGCCGGAAAATAATTCGAGCGTTGCAAATGCCAAAATGTGTCGAACCAAAAATAGTTTTACAATGTAATTCACATTGGCTGGGCTAACACAAGAGCAGCGTTTGTATGTGGGCCTGCAAAAAAAACCAAATGCATTTCACAAAAAAAGCCATAAAGCGTGCAAATCGATTGCACAAATTGAATTTTATAGGCAATCAAACTGAATGATTTATGTAAAATAGTAAAGCCCCTAAACAGCTACCTCTCTTTCTCTATTTATTATAGCCTCCCTCTCACATCAACCCGTATCGGGTACCTCAATTCGCTTATCGATTTGCTCTGACAAACACGCCATGTCATATGCCGTCAGGTTCCCCAGTGTGCCATATCTGACAACCCTTCCTTTCAAAAAAATATATATTTATATGTGTGTGTGTGTGTGTGCTTTAAACTTGCCGGAGTCAGCGACAGCAGCTTTAAAGCAACCCCCCGCGTTCGCAATCGTATTTGCAAGCTAAAAGGGGATGCGCCTGTCATACCCTGTAACCTTTTATTAGTTGACAACAAGGATATGTGCTGTGTGCATATGAAATCATATACATATATAGCTTAAAGTTGTCATATTTGTCTGATTTATTTTTGATTTAATATTAAATATTTATAAATTTTTTACACAAGATATTATAATTCAATAAAAAATATAATTGATGGCTAATTTAATAATATGTAAATTAATTCTCATTATAATCAATTATATTTAATATTAAAAACAATAACATACAGATTTTTAAAGTTCATCCCATCGATACTTTGAACAGGGTATTTACTCGTCAAGCTTTCTTTCGTCGCTTTGTGGTTTCGAATATAATTTTGGCACGACGCAATTTCGCAATGTCCTTTATTCGGGGTTTTCAAGTTGAGCCGCACCGAAAAGACACAAATACAAATGCCAAGCTTTTTAGACGGTACATGTGTGTGTGTTTGCGAATGTGTGCTGTGAGTGTGTGTATAGGTATAGGTAGCTTCGTTTAAGAGGGCATACGCCTGGTATTTTCCATTCATTTAAAATGTATTTTTGTGTCAGGTCGTCATAGCGTATAAAACAAAATAGTTTTAAGCTTTGCACTTGGCTTATTTATTTTCAGATTGCGGTTATATAATTGGGCATTGAGAGGATAAATATATATATATTTTTATAGGTATAATTGCTAAGTTTTGCTTTTGACAAGGCTGCGATAAAAATAAAAGCCATTTGGCCTCTGTTTTTAGCCCAGTCTCAAGACCCCCGTAGGCTGTTATTGAGTAATTTCCTATAAAAATTGTTTAAGCATTGTGTTGCAGACCACTTAGCGACAGGTTAACACACACACAAACATACACACACACACACACACACCTACATAAGCCGCAAGGCGCTGACAGGGCCAGGGCCAGACGTGTCCTGCAAATGCAAAAACTTGACAGCTTGAGCTTTTTTTAGAAAAAGAAATACGTCGACATTGTGGGTGGTGGGTGGTGGTGGGGCGTATGGGCGTGGGTCGACTGCCAGGTGGCTTTAACAACAACGAAACAACAACAACAAAGTGCGATGCACAAATCACAGTCAAAGAAGAACAACAACATTTACAACAGTTGCGAGTTCTTACAGGACGTTTATTTTTGCGCACACACAGCTTTACGTAACATAAACGGGATTGTGTAATCAACGGAGAGTGAAAGATAGCAAACCAAGGACAAGCGAACAGCCAACAAAAACAAAAATAAAATAAAATAAATCATATAAGAAATAATTAACAACAATTGCTGCTAGGACTGGGTCAATTTTGTTTACAAAGCTTCGCCATTTGTTGAGGAACGTTTTGAACTTTTGCATTATAGTTTCTATAAATATTTACAATTATTAATTCAAATAAATAATATCTCCTACGTATTTCCCATTCGCCTATCTATAAGCAAAAATTTTATTTAATACGCAATTGCTGTTGGCTCTATGAAAGACAGCTAAAAGACGTCATAGCGCATTACGTATACGCAATGTTGGACAAACCGAAGCACATCAACACACACACGCACACACACAAACACACACGCCTAGTGCGCCTCTTACATTGGCGCATTTTGGCATCAATGGAGCGGCTGCCGCAGCAGGACGCCAAAGAAAGCTTTTGTTGGCAGCTTTCAACTTTCTCTCTGCCTCTCTCGCTCGCTCTTTAGCCTTGCTCGCATCGTGGTGAGTTTCTCTTGTATTTGTGCAGCTGCTGCTGCTGCTTCTTGCAGCACAGCTGCTTACAAGCACACCCACGCTCTCTCCCTCTCCCCCCTCTCTCCTCTCTCTTTTGGCGCTTTAGCTTCCGCATGGCACGGACTTTTGTTGGCGACAATTTTTACTACGTCAGCAGGCGAGACGAGCCTCCAAGTAAATAGCACACAATACATAGACACAAACTGGGCTTTGTATATATGTGAATATAGTATATGTGTGCATGTGTGTTTGTCTGTGTGTGCGTGTTTGGCGTTTGCTTAATTTACAACGACCTTCTGCCATGGTTTTGGGGGTCCCCCTACACTGAGCAACATGTTTTAAGCGTGGTTTAAAGCTAATTGATAAAAGTTGAACACTTTTTTGGCAGCGAGAATTGTGGGATTTTCTGAATGCGTGTTGAGATTTTTTAAATGTTTGTAATTTAATAAAAAGTGAATTTTAAGTTAAAATTTAAAAATTAAACTGCGATACTTGTTTAAATATGAAAACAAGCTCTTAAAACATTTAAAAATGTATGTAATATATTAATTAAATATCTATATTAAATAAAATTAGGAGAAAAAATTTTGTATTATTTTATAAATGAAAAATGATAAAACAAATTTAAATACAAAAAATTTTAAAAAATATATCTAATACATAATAATATATGTAATTAAATATCTATACTAAAGTAAACTAGAAGAAAATATTTTAAACATTTTATAAATGAAAAATAATAAAAAAAATGTGTAATTAATAAAAATAAAAACACATATAAATAATATATAAATAAATTCAATAACCATTTTGCCAAGTTGTTTTTTTGAAACTTGGCAACTTGACATTGCGTAAACTTATTGCAGTCACTATTAAACTGTGCCAGGTAGTGCACACATACACACACGTAAAGAAGCATATATAGGCACGTATGACTGTATGTGCACTTTAATTAGAAGTGACCTTTTCATGGAAAACTGTTGACATTTATGTAGGTGGACTAGAGATTAAAGAAGAGACAGGGCGGGGCAGGGCAGAAAAACACGGCATTTCAATTGTTTGGGGCAATTGGCAGATTACAAGTTCATAAATATACAAAACTGGCAACTACTTAAGTCAAATGGGTAAATTAATAAATTAAAGTACGCGACCTGATACGAAAATGTACGAAGCGAAAAGTTTCCTTAATGGCCAACAATTAGGGCACAAATTGAGTTAACCGCCCGCGCGCAAAACCACTTGAAAGCACAGCTCAAGGACGAGCCACAAAAATGGCAACTATTAAACAGATTTATATATAAAACTCATGGCTAAAACAAACACACACTAACACACATAATACTTATATAACACACACAGACACACACACACACACATAGCTGTAGAACTCTGGCTAACTTATTGATCAAACAGCGAGAGTGTCCTCAAAGAGATGCTTGCTGTGTGTGCGTGCGAAAGGGAGATAGATAGAGATAGAGAGAGTGAGCAAGATATAATAGGGGGTATATTAAGCAAACTATATAGGGCACTATATTATATAAGAATGTGAATCTGACTGACTAGCTGGATGACCTGTAGAAAAAAGTGCTGGAATATGAAAAATGTTTTAACTACAATAAAAATATTACATTTTATATGTTTTAAATTTGAAGCTCACTTACTATAAACATATATTTTTGCAGATTCAGAATGTAAATTACAAGTAATTTTTAATAGCTTATCATACCCGCTCTTTATCATTTGTTGCCTAGAGTATAATAACCATGTTTGCAACATGCAACAGCGTATTCGCTTGCCATATGTCATGTGGGCACACACTTCTTTAGAGACTGTGCTGCCCACCCCTCCCAAATTTACCGTATTGTATGAAAAGCTAATGCAGTTTTATTTGCTTGCTTCGTCCCGCACAGAAGACGGCTCGTCGGAAAGGCAATTGTCAGTTAACTGCCAGCGTTGATGGCTGCCACAAAGATCATTGATGCACCGCGAAACGGTCACGAGATGGCGCCACTGAACACAAGAGCCCGCGGCGACGGCACCCATGGGGTGACCATCGTCCTGACCGCGCCGCAACGCAACTCGGTGCAATCGGTGGACATACCCGGCGAACCGGACCGGGCCGCCTGGAGCGGCAAGATGCAGTTCTTTCTCAGCATTATCGGGTACTCGGTGGGCCTGGGCAACATCTGGCGTTTTCCGTACCTGTGCCAACAGAACGGCGGCGGTGAGTATCACTTGGCTATCGGATTACCCCAATAGCTGCTCCGGTAACAGTCGTTGATCGACCAAAAATTTGCCATATGTGACACATTTATTTTTCGCATGCGCCAATCAATGCCTGCTGCAGTTGGCAACCCGATGATGGCTCGGAAAGCACCTGAACACTGTGCTCCAATTACAATCCCAGCTCCACTCCCAGCTAAAGTCAATCGGCACCTGTGTACACAGTTGATAAGGCTAATTACTTGTGACTGCAGCTCGACATATTGGGTGCAGTCCCCAGGGGGGTACTTGGCTATCTGGTCTGGTTGGGCGCAATTTTCAATGGGGCCAGAAAAATGCAGTTGCAAATTATCTGTGATATAAACGATAGAAATTCTTATTTTTAATTATAATTTATATACATATAGCATATATATATTTGAGTTCATTCACTTCAAATCCGCTCCTGTGTCTTGCATTTTAATGCTTTAATAGAAATCCGAGAGCAATAATTTGCAATGCTTACATATTGCTTATTCCTTACATTTTTGGGCCTTTATTACACCTATTAGCGCACCTGTGCACACACAAACGATATCATGTGCCTGCTAAAGCTCATCGAATGCGCTGCTCTGACAATAACATTATGAGATTTAATGTAACTAATTGCAGACCCAACGTTGGGTGAATGTTTCGCATAGGGGTTTTTATGTGGGTGGGTGCTTTTGGGGTGGGGGGTGTTTTGCACATTATGTGTACGCCTGCCGGAAGAGCTTAATTGGGGAGGGGGCTATTTTTGGGGGCGGGTTTGTTCGCCTCGTGCCAATCGACGCATTTTTATTGAAAGACACATTCCGAGCCCACACGGTTCTAATTCAATTACGAACGAGGCAAAAATAAAAGAGGACACTTTTTAATACACTAACATTGAATTGATTCGAGATTGCCCGACTACGTTGGCAATCAAGATGTAATATAAATAAACAATTAAGTTTTCTTTGCGGTTTTACCTTTTTTCTAGGCGCATTTCTGATACCCTTCATGATCATGTTGATATTGGAGGGCATACCCCTGTTTCTCATCGAGCTGGGCATTGGCCAGCGGATGCGTTTGGGCGCCCTGGGCGTGTGGAACACCATCCATCCCTGGCTGGGCGGCATTGGCATCTCCTCGTGCATTGTGACGCTCTTCGTGGCGCTCTACTACAACGTGATCATCACGTGGGTATTCTACTATCTCTTCAACAGTTTTCGGGTGAGTTCAACAGTTTAAATATCAGTATTCATTAGAATAAGTCTTTCTCTTTTTTTTTGTAGTATCCGCTACCCTGGTCCAGCTGTCCGACCAACAGCACCGGCTTTGAGCTGGACGAGTGCGCCAAATCATCGGAGACCACATATTTCTGGTATCGCACCACATTGGATGCGGCGCCCTCGATGGACGAGCCCGGCGGCCTCAAGTGGTGGATTGTGCTCTGCCTGATGCTCTCCTGGACCATTGTGTTCTTCATCGTGATGAAGGGCATCCAGAGTTCCGGCAAGGTGGTCTACTTCACCTCGCTGTTTCCGTACATTGTGCTGACCATCTTCTTCATACGCGGCATCACGTTGCGCGGCGCCGGCGCCGGCCTGATCCACATGTACACGCCCAAGGTGGAGAAGCTGCTGGAGCCGACGGTGTGGTTGGACGCGGCCACGCAGGTGTTTTACTCGTTTGGCCTGGCCTTTGGGTCGCTGATTGCGTTCGGCAGCTACAATACGCCGAAGAACAATTGCGTGCGGGATGTGCTGCTGGTGTCCGTCTGCAATGCCGTCACGGCCATCTATGCGAGTGTCGTCATCTTTGCCATACTCGGCTTCAAGGCCACCGTCAATGTGGATCGCTGTGTGGCCGGGTGAGTTTAATACACCATTCGGGTTGGGTTCGGGGGTCAGCTCTGCAGCGGGCAGCGTATTGGGTGGGTCACTTAGCTAGTCCAGCAACCAGTTGGAACCGGCATCGGTTGGCGGCGGCTTTTGTCTATCTTTAGATTTGTTTTTTGTTCATTGATAGGCCAATCGATACGCGCTCGTCTGTCCGCCAGTCCGACTGTCCGCATGTCTATCAATTTGTTTCAATTAATGGGCGCTGCACAGGTTTCTGCAGCGTATGTGCACCCCGCCTCCCCCCAACATTCCCCGTTCCGGCTAACCAACCTTGAGTTATTGACAATTGCTCTTGAACCATTTGCGTGGCCCATTTGAGCTGAGGCCGCGCCAGGTATATTGCGAGCTATTGTCTCGCATCGGGGCTTGTAACCGATTTTAGCTAGTTGCTAAACAATATCCCCCGCTCTCTCTCTTCATTTGCAGCAATACGGAAATATTGATCAAGCAAGCGCTGCTGCCCTTCAAGAATGCCACCAGCGAGGAATACGAGAAGGCCATGCAGAAGGTAAATTCGACCCAGTTTACCGCATTGCATCTCAGTGAGTGCAGCCTGTCCAAGGAGCTGGACAATGTGAGTAGACGAATAATTAAAATATTTATATTTATAAGTCTCATTGTAAGTTACACTGGTTATGTCTTAGTCTTGCTTCAATTTTTATCAAAACAGTTTTGTATTCATGTTTATTCTGCTCGTTTTATTAAGAAAATGCCAAAATAATTCTATACAAAAATCGTATAATTTGAACAAGTTTTTGATGAACCTTAGTGAAACGTCAATTGTTTTGATTTTTTAAACAATTCATCATATATCATATATCATCATATCAATATTTTTGACATTTATTCTTTTCGTTTAGTAAGTAGACAATAAATACTCTAATGAAAATAATTTTGATTTAAAAGAATTTTTTCTTGAACTTGAGTAAATTTTGTTTTTTTATTTTACCATATATTATTCATATGATATGAATATAGTTTAGTATTTTAATTTTGATCAATATAATTTTCAAAAAATTTTACGATAGTCTTAAAATAATATTTTAAGCAATCAATTATGATAGAAAACCTTTTTAAAATTTGAAGATTGTTAAACTATGCTAAAGAAATTTCCTCAGTTCTAATATCAAATTGTTGTTTAATGATACTTAATCTCACTCTTCACTCTCTCTTTCTTTTCTCTTTAGGCCGCTGAGGGCACTGGCTTGGCATTCATTGTGTTCACCCAGGCGATTGTCGAGCTGCCCGGAGCACCGTTCTGGGCGGTGCTGTTCTTTACCATGTTGTTGTCGCTGGGCTTGGGCTCACAGATTGGCATTCTTGAGGGGATGCTGTGCACGTTGTTCGACATCGACATCATCAAGCGGGTTAAGAAACAACATGTCACTGGTGTGGTATGTCTATTCTGCTTTATTGTCGGTTTCATCTTCTGCACAGGTGCCGGCGAATATTGGCTAAAGATGTTTGATTCATTTGCCGGTACAATTGGTTTGGTTGTTGTTGCACTTATGGAAATGATTGCGGTGATCTTTATCTATGGACACGAGCGGTAAGTTCACCCAAAAAATAAAGGAAAACTAAGAATATCCTGCTAAGGAATATTTTTTTTAATTTAATTTTTACATTTCTTGGTTCAATTTTCTTTTCACAGCTTTACCGAGGACATCTTCCAGATGACGGGCTATAGACCAGGTATTTACTGGCAGTGGACCTGGCGCTATATTGGCCCAGTTATCATGGTATGCATATTGATCTCCTCAATAGTCTTTATGGTCATACGTAATCCGACATACGGCGCCTGGAATGCCGAACTGGTATGTGAACAACTCTTTTTCCAATCTTTTAATTATTTATAAATTCCTATATATTTATTTATCTTTCAGGGCATTGTTGAACAAAAGGATTATCCCAATTGGGTTATGGGCATTGCTCTGGCCATGATAATGGCTGGCGTGCTACCTATGCCGATTGTGTTCCTCATGCGCAGCTTCCAGTGCCTCAAGGTGGATCTGGACATACACCAGGGCTCCATTCGACGCAATGAGACAACAGCCTCAACCAAGGAAATGATTGACAATGATGATGATGTGAGTTATTATTGGTTGAGCTTCTCTCTCTCTTGAGTGGCTTCTTTTTTAAGGGGTCCTTAGTTTTATATATAATAGTTGTATCTCAATTTTAGTCCAAGTTATTTGTTGTGTTTGTTTTGAACGTTTGAAGACGTACTTAAGCTAAGAATATCTTTGTTTTCTCTCTATCCAACTATAATTGTTACTAATTGTGTCTTTCTCTCACTCAATGACTCATCCCACACAATTACGCTTGTTTTTCTATTTAATTTATTATGCTTCAAACGAAAAATACCAAAAAATACCAAAAATATTACATTCTTCACGCTCTTATCGCGCTCAATATATCGTTCAGAATTTGAGTCCGGATATGCCACCGCAAGATTTATTAGCGGCGACACGCTTCACAATTGGAGACTTTGAAGTAAGTTGTATGTTGTCCAGGAGAAAATCAAACCTCCCACCCTAATCAATTCAAAAACACATCTCCCCGCATCAACTAGCTGCTAATCACATTCTTTTCTACTTTCTATTCTTTCTCTCTCTCACTCATTTTATGCCTACAGAACTAGAAACTAAAGTACTAAACACGTTTTACGCATACAAAAAAGAAATACCTAACCTAACCTAACCTAATCTTAACTAACTCAAAAAGTAGCCTCCCAAAAAATAAGGTACCGTTGCAACGCCTAACACCCACGCTGTGAGGATAAATTTCACGTGCCGTCTGCCTGAATAGAAAAACCCCATACAAAAAATCTCACCATACTCGTAATGTAACTATTCGAACCGATCCGATTTCGCCACTAAGTAAAATATAAATAATTTTTAACAACGCACAGCAAACAATTAACTATAGCAACAACAAAACAAAAACAATCGCAATGCCATTTACGTATATCGATAAACGATAACCGATTAACTTCGATAACTCGTATTCGTAAGCGCCTTCTTTACAAGAACATGAAAAACTAAAATCGTTTAACTGAAACAAAGAGCGTTTACAATTATTTACCAGCAAATTAGATTAGTGCAATGTTTATAAAGAACTTAAAGATAAACTAAAGTTTAGAGTTTAGACACGTAACGTTCACCTAGAAAGCTCAATGTTTAGGCTTAGGGTCTAGGTTAAACACGGGTCGAAGCAGAAACACTTCAAATTGGCTAATGACTGTTCAGTAATGCGATTCAAGAAGGTAAAGTACATGAATATATAAAATATTTAAATTACATATTTCGACCCAAATATTTTTTTTTCCAATTTTCATGTTCTGTTTTTGTTGTATTTGTATTTGTTTGTGTCGAGTTTACTGACATAGTTCCCAGTTCTAGTTTATCAAGAGTTTCGTTATGTTTTCAAAGTATATTGTAAAGAAAACTGCCGCTGCAAGCGCTTTGTGCAGCGCCCTCTGTTGGCTGTTTGATAGCTTCGTGTCAGCTTAAAGCTTTGTAATATCTAGCATACGCCGCGTTTCCATATGTTTTGTGTTTATCAACAAGCAAATGAAAATAGATATTATTTGTAATAAGATAATTTTAAATGTTAAACATATGTATTATATTTAATCAAAGTACTATTGTTTAAATACAAATTTATGCGAGCTTTTTTTAAAAATATTCTTTACTATGTACATAGGACGACGATGAGGATGACGATAACGACTTTAGTGGGCCTGCCTTGGGTGGTCATGTGAAGACCCAGAGCGATTTCTCCGAAGACGATGAGGAGGATAAGCCGATGACCATGCGTATGATGATGATGCGTCCAGCAACGAATGCAACAACGCCCCTGAAGAACCTAGGCGGCAATCGTCTAAATGTGCCAAGCAGAAAGAAGAACTACAAAAAGAACACTTACGATGTGTAGAGAAGCAGCTTGCAGGGGGTGAAATGGGTAAAAATGGAGTAAGAAGAATGCCTAAATATATATATAGAACAACACGCTATATATAAATCTGATGCTGCGAAAGGAAGCGCAAAAACAATTTATATATATACAATAAGTATTTTAACATAATTTAATTTAAAACTTAAAGATAAGTGAATAAAATATAATTAACAAAGAAAATTAAAAAAAAAAAAACTATAAATATGTAAAACAAAATTGTTAAAAATAATATTGCAAAACACTCACACACACTCCCATACACACATATACACACACAGACACAACTAAACTATGTACAATGAGCTACAATTGAACTAAAAAACGGGTTATTCGAAGAAAGTTAAAATTAAATTTATAATTTTTGTTGCCCTAGCATTTAGTTGAAAAATGTTTTTAGGCTTTAACTGTTAAGCACAATGCATATGTATTTGTGTCTTTATGAACCCTACATATATACATTATATACTATATAACTCAGTTGTAAAGCCAGCCTAGCCAAGAGAACTTTTAATTACAAAACGCTTTTGTAGTTTAACCCAAAGAAACTTTTAACCAAACGCATTTCCAAGAGTTTAACTCATTATTTTTATTTACTTAGTAGCATTCAGTTTCAAGTTGAACTTATAATGCCCAAAAAAAAAAAAAAAAATATATATATAAATTCAGTTTAGCTCTATACAAAATACAAATATATACCTATATGTTTATGTATAAACACAAAAGTATTGTAATAATAATAAGAACTAATTCAGAAAATGTAAAATGAATACAAAAAGAAGGTTAATTAAGTTGAAATATTATTAAAAACAAATTCTAGTTGAGTTGTTAATTGCAAAAAATAAAAACTAAAACCAAATAATACTATAATTACACACTGACAAAAATAGACAATTGAAATACAGCATGACATGTGTGATATTCTTAATAATATCCTCCAATTGTAGTATAAGAAAGATCATCTATTAGTTTTTCGTTTAATATTATATATTTTACTTTAACATACAGCCACTTGCTTTTAATATAATAATAATATTATGAGAATTTTTTGTATATTTTTGTATTTTTTCCTCGAAATATTTTTTAAACAAACAAACACACACACACAAACACACTAAAAGTATTTTCTTAAATTCAAACCAAAAACAAAATAAGAAAACTGCTGTGAATAGTTTTTAGTGGTTGTAAAGTTCTATTACATGAAGAAGAAGAAAAGAAGGGTTACATGAAAAATAAACGTTATGAATAATTATATATATATAGTTCTTAAGATGGCATTAAAATCTGATCTGATTTCCAAAAAACCCATTTACCTAAGTTGACTTGAACAGGTTCTAAAACATAATCCTATTTCAAATTCGGTTTCCGCAAAGCACTGCAACAGGTTTTTAAAAACAATCCACATACACACACACTCAACCACAGCGACAACCATAGAAACTCTAGAAATTCTCAATTTCGGATTAGGCGACATAACTATAATCAAAAGAATATGGAATTTTTGAAGTACTCGTAAACGGCAAACGTTGAAGACAATAAGATATAAAAACAAAAATAAATACTTAAAAAAATTACTTATGATATGAGCCTCGTCGAGATTTGTGAACGTGGGCCACCGACTGGACAGATTCGATGGCGCGCCACTTTATACAGAGATTTTTATTTGGAAATTTTTCGAAAAGATTTTAAAACCAAAATAAATAGAACAAACACTTTTAATTTTCAGCCAATGCGATTTATAAATATTAGCCGGGTGGGTTATAGTAAAAAAATAATAAAAACCCGCTCAAAGTTCGGTTGAAGTACCTTGCGAAGACACAGGACGTTGGTTAGTTGGGTTAGTATTGAATAGACGCTGAGCTAGGAGCTAGAAATGAAAGGGTATTGAGAGTTGGAAAGCCAAACAGTTGTTTTATATATGATAGGCAAAACTAAGTATATGAAATCTGTTGACAGACTTAAAAAGCAGCTAAATCGAACTCAAAGATTTATATATATTAAATAAAACCAAAAGTACTCATAAGTGTTATAAACATAACGCTCCACAAAAAAAAAAAAACAAGAATTAAGGCGAAGCAGCATTGTAACTTCACAGTTAAGCCCATCACCCATATCCATTATATCCTCGCAAAAACCGTAAACCGAAACTAAATAGTTACCAAATTTTACTGTATAGTTTATTATCACCTACTGCTAAAATCGAACAAACGATACTATAAACATATTGTATATCAATTATTGTCGTAGTGCTTAAGAGAACTAGGCGATATTTATACATATATATGTACTATATATGTATATATGTATGTGTATGCGAAGAACATGGACTCGTGTAAATTTGATTGTATTTAAAAAGTAAAATGAAATTATTTATGTGAAACATTATTATGATATACGCAGGTAATTATTATTATTAAAATAAACATATATAAAAAATAGTGCGTTAAGTTCAAGAAGAAGAGCAAAAACGAAAATTCAAGACGTTTTATTTATTGGTTTCCACTGGGTGTTGAAAAACGATATTTGGTTTTGTTTTCTTTTATAGCGCCAACGGGAATTAAAATTCAATTGATTGATTCGGTTTTATATTTCAGCAAGCTCGCGTTTTTCTACGTCCCAAAACAAATATAATAAAATTGTTAAATTCTTTTTAAATTTTTCTACATTGTCATTTATTTTTGTTTGGACAAACTTGTATAAATTTCCAAAAAATAATTTTAATATTTTCTACTGAGTCTTGAAACCCTAACTTATTTAATTTTGTTAGTGGCAGAAACACACTCGGTTAGGTTATTACCCGTTATGACCCGACTGCAACGTTCTCAGTTGTTTACATTTATTTTTTTCCATTCTGTTTTGGCATCTGTCGCAAGCACTTTGCACTGAGAGTGAAAAAACTCAAATTACAGATTAGGCTTATCGCTAGGTTCAAGTTTAGTTTGTTTTGCAGCAAAAGTGCAAAAGTGGCATTTGATAAGTTCATTATAGGCATGACTCTCTCTCGTTATCTCTCTCTTTCTTTATCAGCCTTTATCGCTCTCTTGTTTTCTCCTATTAAACAGCACATTTTGCAAGTGCAGCGTCTGTGACCTTCGCTCAAGCAATTGGATTGGTTAGAGCATATAAAAATTTAATTATGATTTTCCATCAAATATGACATTGAACCACTAAAGAATCCACTTTGCATGCTGGAAAAACAATAACCAACTTTTCCGATATCGATTGATAAGCGCGAATATATGAAAATGTTGTTAACATTATATAACAACTAGCAGCTGCCCTGTATTTTATTGCAAAAGAAATGCCTTAGAGCTGGATGAGTAGCTTTTTTCTATAAACATAAAGTAAAAACATTACACATAAATTAAATTTGTTTTTTTAAATTTTGTTGTTTCATTTTTTACATAAAAAATATTGCCAGGAAATATTTTAGTATAATTGATAGCGAGTTTTAGTAAACATCGTTTGTTAAATTACAAATAGCACTTAAAAGTCATATTTATTCTAAACTGAATATACCTTATACAGCTAAAAAGTCCGGGGTATAATAAATTGATTTGTTTAACGATCTGAGAGCAGCATGAATAAATATATATAATATTTTTTATGAGATATATTTTATTAAAATTTGTTAACCGATACGTAAGTATACTCTATAATTTAGGGATGTTTTATAAGGTATCTTAAAAAAAAATTAAATAGACGATGTTTGGGGACAGCTGTAAGTAAAAGTACTTTATAATTTAATAAAAATAAAAAAAAGTTTCACTATAAAATAATTCAAGATTTAAGTGGCAATGATTATCCTTTGAAGCTTGCAGCACATATTTAGTTATAAGAAACAAATTTAATAAACAAATAATATTTTACATATATAACATAGCCTTTTTTAGCCCCATATTAGAGGGTATCAAAAATCAAAGCCGCATACACAGAAACAATAAGCGGCTGCTTAGCACCGTTTTTTTTTTGTTTCTGGTTTGATTTCATCTGATGGATGATGTCGTAAGCGTAATTCGGGGCAGACATCGCGCGTTCCACGGCCCACGGGCCACATGCCACACTGATAAGGAAACAGTTCAAATGGATCAGCGGGATAGATAGAGAGAGAGAGAGAGAGAGGGTCTGATAAGAGCCAAACTGAAATCAACAAAATTGTACAGCAGGCAAAAAAAATAAATAAATAAATAAATGGCAGCAGGAGGCGCGGCCTCTGGCGCATGCGGTGGGCGGCACGTAGCTGGCGGGCGGGTCGGCAGTGTGGGCATGGCTCTTATCTTATCAGCAAGCCGGCCTGTGCATAAAAACAGAAACGGAAAGAGCGAAAATAAAGCTAATACACACACACACACACGAACACATGCACATATGAAATGGTAGACGAAATTGTATGTACTCTCAACAATATGTAGTACATCTGTTACTAAAGCGCACCGGCTGACATAGAGTTTCAGTTTCGATTGTTGTGTGAACGCAGCAACAAGTGACCGGCAGCAGCAGCAGCAGTAACGGCAACAGCAGCAATAGTTGCAGCAGCTGTTTATGTGAATATTGAAGCGCAACAAGTGCCACGCCAAAGGGAGACGGGGAAACAAAGAAGGCGAGAATTGCAAGAAGCAGTTGTGAAAAGCGCGCCACGTTCCTTCAATTAGCTGTGCAGCAATATTTAAATATAAATTCGCATTAAGTCTTGCAATTTGATCAATTTAAACGACAGCGGGAGACGAAATAAATTCATTAAACGACGGAATTCAATTGGCAGCCAGCAGAAAACAGCTGAGCAAGTAAAAAAAGAGTAATAGGAAAAAAATAAAAAATAAAAAGTGAAAGGAAACTGTCAAGAAAAAAAAGGGCAAGTGGAAATGCTATTTAAAGGCGTGCAATTGCTTCGCAGCGGGTGAGTTTCATTGGTTATATATAAATATATATACATATGTATATAAAAGGGTGCCACTGTCAGACTGTGGTCTGTCCAGGGTTAAGGCTACGGACAGATTAAACTATTGCGCTGTCGCCTGGCATTGTGTGGCCCACTTGAATTACGTTTAGTTGAGCTCTTCTAGTCATGTAAGCTCCTTACTTTGTTAATAACCTACCTCAAGTTTAGTCTATGTTTAGCCGAAGAGCTATTTCTTATCGCAGAGATAACTCAAATGGTAAGTTCATTCAGCTCACGAATAGGAAAATTCCAAGCAATAATACCCAAAGCACAGTTATGGCAAATACACACACACACACACACACACACCCACGAACACATATATACATATATACTTATATGTGCTCCCACAGAGCATCCGCCACAAGAGCATTAATGTTATTGCCGCAGATAGTCCACAGATCAATGCTCTTGGTTGGGCACAATGATAATAATAACAACAGGAGGCAACGTTCGTCTTTGGTGTGCCGAAGATTTTATACGCTTACTGTAATCCAGCTCGTGTAAACTGTACTTTCATGATTTTATAGCCAAAAATTCGAAAAAAAAAATGTATTTTTAATTACACATGCATTTTAGGCGTAGAATCAAAGTATAGGACAAATCATAATCAAAATGCCTTCAAACGTGGAAATCGGTTCGTTTTAGACAAAGTTATGGTTGTTTGAAATTTGGGAGCTGTGGATTTACAGACTTACATGTAAAAATTTTTGTCAATTTTGGCATGATTTTTGACCAAAAATTTGATCCCTTCAGAATCACTTTTAATGATGTTTTTTATGCTTATTATGACATTCGCAATCGATTAAAAACAAAAATTCGCAATTCTAAATTTTGAAAAAAAAATTTTTTGAAAAATCAGTAAGGGGGGAGTCCATGTTTTTTTGACCAAAAAATAAAAAAAAATTTTATTTGCAAAAATTCATGAAATTTTAATATAGAATACATTTGTAGGACAAAAGATGATCTAAATGCCATCAAACGTTGAAATCGGTTCACTTTTGTTAAAGTAATGGGGGTTTGAAATTTGGGAGCTATGGGTACAGCTTGCTACTTTGATCAAGAATATATATACACATTATGGGGTGGGAGACGTTACCTTTAGTCACACACTTCGTGCCAATATTTTAATACCTGCTGATAGAGTATAAAAACCACAACTGCAACATTCATTATAGCATTAACAGCAACAACAACAGCACAAATACCGACAACAAAAAAACCTACAGCAGTTCTTAAGTTGCCCTCACCACCCTCTCTCTTCATATATCACTTAATCTCTCGCCCATTCATTTGTAAAACTTTACACACACAGTTTGTTTATAAACAATTTTTTACGCACGCTGTCAGTCTCCACTTTGCCTAAGTAAGTTTTATCAATGAATTTGTGGAAGCTTTTAGTTGTTCGGCAAACTTTTTCTGGGCCGCTCGAAAGTAGGCAACACTTTTAAGACTTCCAGACAATTGCGGTTGTATGATAAAACAAAAGCCACAAAATAATCTATTAGTTAAACTCATTTTTGGGGTAATATAAATAAGTTGAGAAATATGTTATGGAAATGTAATTGCGCGATCTGACTAGCTATTGTGTGGATTTTTGTCAGTTTCTCAGTTTAAGAGCCATTTGGCAAAAAAAAAACCAGCGTAGTCTAATCTCTTTTTATTTGAAAAAGGGGTTTATCTTCTCATATATAATGATTAAGTCATAAAGCCAGCTGGTTATGGCACACATTTTTACATATTTATTTTAGGTAATCATGATAAACTTTGTGAAAAAACAGTGCTCTACTCGAGAAAGACTGTTATTGCTAGAGGGGAGAATCGGGTGTAAGCGACTGCGTTATACTTTGTTTTTTATGTGATAACCGCTTTAAACAATTGAAACGGTCGTATTGATAATTGTTACTAATAGCAGTTAGGTATAAAATGTAAATTAAGTAAATATTGCTTTTGAGAAGGTCTGGACTTTTACTTATGCCAAAAATAAACTTTATTCTTCATAAAAAAATAAAATGTAGAATTATAATCAAATCCAGAAATTATTTGAAATTTAAAAAGTGTTGCCTATGTTACAGCTGGACATTAATAATAAAATACGTTGGTTTAAAATGCCCATAAATTTTCATTGCATACTTTTAGGGACGAGAAAAGCTTCTGCAATTCAAAGCATTTGCTTTGTGCCCGTTTTCTTTGTTCGGCTTTTTAATCAGCGGCTGTTCGACGTCTCGTCCACGCCCCGTCGACGAACGCCTACGCTGCATATTATTTTTGTGTTTTTGTTTTGGCTCCGATTTTTTTGTGGTTGCTTTGTGTGTATGCGTTAGGCGCAGGGAGCGATCGGCGAGCGGACGCTGCAGTTGACCGACTGGTTCGACTGCCGACTCGCTTTGTCTGTGTGTGTGCATGTGTGTGTGTGTGACGTTATTCGGCGCGTAAATAAAAACAAATTGAGGTTTGTATTGGTGGTGCCTTTGTTTTTGAGGGCGCTTAGCAACAGCGCCGGACACTGCAAATCAGAAAAGCCCCCACAGAAGCAGCAGAAGAAAAAAATACACAGAAATCTCTTTGGCTTTTCTGTGGACTTGTTTGGCTTGTTTTTGTGCTTTTGTTTTGATAGCCGCTTTGGTGAGTGGCGTGTTTTGAATTGGCCGGCATGTTGTGGCCTGACAATTTTTTTTTTCTATACCCTATATTCATCGCCAGAAGTCTTTCTGACACTGTCATGCTGAATCTGTCTATATTTTTCTCGGCTCATCTGTCCGACTGATAAGAAGAGTCAACATATTATACAAATAATTCAGCCAGTGCCATTCTCAACTTATAATATAATAATAGCGGTTCCAGTTTAAGATTTTTGAAAATATTTTAATTATTATAAGAAACGAAAAGCAGAAAAAGTTAACTTTGCAAGTTTTCTCTCTATTCATATAAAAGAAAATAAAACCATATTATTATTATTACTATTATTATTTTTTTTTTTTATTCTTTTGATTGCATTTACAGCAGGGTAACTTTTGGTCGCTCAGTCTCAACTGGAGCCCATTGCATTTGTTTTGCATGTGTTTTCCCTTTTAGCTAGTACCTTTGCGGAACTACAGTTATGTATCTGCCAGATACAGTTCAGTGCAGACATTGTTGTGTTTGCGCAATCTATTGACAACAGCTGGTGACAACAACTGTCTGTCTGAAATCGCGCCGTATGATAACCTTAGACAACCCGAACAACGAAAACGACAACGACATCGACAGCAATAACAACAATTGGCAACAACAAGATTGTTGTTATTGACGCTTCTCATTGGTATTTATTTCGCTAGGCGAGCCCCCAAGCGAACGTTGCTCAACAGAACAAGAAATGCAAAAAAAAATATTGAATGGAAAAATATGTAAAAATATAAAAAAAAATAATATTCAAATAATACAATAATATTTATGCCTTAGCCAAATAAATAATCACAATTTTCA
Organism: Drosophila micromelanica; assembly: GCA_004143825.1. Taxonomy (NCBI): domain Eukaryota; kingdom Metazoa; phylum Arthropoda; class Insecta; order Diptera; family Drosophilidae; genus Drosophila; species Drosophila micromelanica. The sequence goes on along the minus strand of SCDY01000010.1, from coordinate 25,519 downwards.
GGCGTAATTACAACTTAATAATATTTTCCAGATACGACACGCGCCTTAGTTTGCCCAAGACTTAACTTCCCATCATTAAAAAAAAATTTTTTGACAATAAAATTTTGTTGCCCTGCTAATTGTGGCAAATTGTTTAAAACTTATCAGTTAATTGTTTGTTTACTTCAATCGGCAAATTTATCGCTTGATTTCGTTGCGATTTCAAAGAAATTGAGTTCCTTTGTTGATAAGATAACCTAAGTAATGGGCGTATATATGAATAATTTCGGCAGTATCGGTAAACACATGTTCTATATGATACATTATAGATATTTTCGATGACGTGTCACTTTAAAATAAATACACTTGAAAAAAAATTGTAGTTCATCTTAAGATTTTGATTTGAAACTAAAAAAAAAAACTAAATAAATAAATAAAAGAAAATTTACATAATTGAAATAAGATACAAAAGTTCTTAACGAAAATACAACAATTTCAACATTGAAATTGATCCCCCTGATCAGGTTTTGACAATAATTCTACGTTGTTTAAGGACAAACGTTTTAATTTTTTCTCTGACAGTTTATACTAGTCATATTTTGTACGGATATTTGCGGATCTTTGTACGTTAACTGCGCCACAAAGACTTTGCTCCCGTTGTATCTGAGAGTATCCGCATAGACATCGATTGCATTGTTACGACGCGCATATTACCTTCTATATAATATATGAAATACTCTGTAATCAACACAGACGTACAGGCGTTTTCACGCTTCAATAATGTATTGGCTATCTTATCAGTGAGCAAATACACACACACACACACACACATTCATATAAAGTAGTTACTTCTGGTTGTCGCTTGGACTTTGATATGCTGTCGAGTTCGTTTATACACATCAAAAAGCATTACAAAGAATATATTCTCAGCTAATAAGTACCAGTTCTTACTGGAACTCAGTTTATTGGGGCAATATTCAATCTAGTTTGTTCACCTTGGCCTTGAGGGGGTGGAATTTATTGTGGTTTATTTAGGCTAAGACGTTATTTCGGTTAAATTTGATTTATTTTCAAACGGTTTATATCGCTTATATACTATTATATACTTAAATAAAGATTAATCACAATAATTTTTAGTTTTAACGGAAACTTTCTATGTGGATTTGTTTGCCTTCAGATTGGTATTGGAAAAGTAATTGCTGGAAAATATGAATCGCCGGATTAATCCTCCGTTGAGTAAGGTTACGCAATTCAGTTATAGTTAGAGATCCAATTATTTATTTATTTGATAGTCTAATTTTATCCCAAGATAGAGTCCGCTTTCAAAACTGCGTTTAAGACATGGCATAGCTATTAAGGACAAATCGTATATAATAATATAAAATGAATTATCAAATATAAAGTAGTATTTAATTTAATAGTTGTACTGTTGCTGATTGCTAATTAGTGTAGAGATTAAAATTTGACGTCAAAGCAGCTGCGGAAAAACTTTTCCGTCTATGAAAACTAACCAGTTCACACTGGACCTCGTTATTTAGTGTAATATTCAGCTTAATTTTCTAAAAGTGAGCTTGAGGTGCAGAACAGAAAATCCCTAGTATATTTCCATTTATAGTTTTCTTGAGCGTCATTTCAGCAAAAGATTGCAAAGTATTGCATTATAGTAAATATTATATAGTGTGCATAAACTTTCCATCAGAGCCCGTGTAACTGATCAATTGTGACTAAGGCAAGATAATGACAAATGGCGAATAACAACAAAAAAAAAAAAAAAAAAAAAAAAAAAAAAAAAAAAAAAAAAAAAAAAAAAAAAAAAAAAAAAAAAAAAAAAAAAAAATAAAAAAATATAATATAATAATAAAGAATTTCGTTTTTTCTTTTTTGCCTTTTTTTTTTTTTTTTTTTTTTTTTTGTTGGTGTTGGTAGAAACTGGCTCAAACTGGAGCTGAAAACTTGTTTTGTTGTGCGACTGCGATGGCCAGCTGATAAGAGGGCCAAGTCATGTGAAGGGGGCTGCCCCGATGGCCAAAACATAATATGTGTGATTAGGGCTGCCCTAGGCGGTTCTTTAGGTGTGTGTGTCTGTGTTTGTGGGTGTTTTATTTCGGTCCGTCTGGTTCTGAAACTAAGGCCAAGGCTACGTGGCAAGTTAATGAACTTGTGCAAAGCCAATTTAAAATTATCATAAGGTGTATCCCTACCAGGAGAAAATGTAAAGGAATTCATTTGAACATTTCTTATTGGCCTATTGCATCAGCTGAAAAACCCCAAGGCAAAAAACCCAATTTTGTTGCCACGTCAAAAATATATATACTTGTTGCTATAGCGCTAAAAATTTTCCATACATATATAGAGAAAACACGCGCTTGTTAATTTTCTGCGTATTCATTTTCGCAACGCATGAAAATCTCAATAAAAATAAAAATAAATATACACGGCACGAAAATAAATGTGCCACAGCAATGGCAACAACATTTGTGTCGGCATGCCCACAAAATGGGCGTATACCCTTCATAAAAAAGGATACAAAGAGAATTTTTTGCTACAAAACGAAACTTATATAAAATGTATAAAGTTTATTATAGGTCTATATTTATCGGTGAAACTTAAAGACATGGTATAAAGGATTAATTTCTTATTATCGAAGTTGTGAATCACCTACACAAAATATTCTAGGGTATATTTTAGTCTATGCGACTGCGTGTTTTCTTAAGTGCACTCAAGAAAAGCATGGTAAAAATAAGTTTTACAAAGATTTTGTCTTCGATTTTTATTTTGTTCTCAAGTACAGGGTATCTTGCAGCTAACAATGTTGTCTGCAGTTCTCTACGCAGAAAAACGTGTATAAATATTGATTTCAGAACTGAAAGTATTTCGATACGCGTAATAAGTAAACTTAATAAATACCAGTTTTTATAGTATAATTGCGTATTTATTATAAGTTGAACTGATAGATATTTTAGTTCTGTAGGGTATCTTTAAGTAAGTACCATTCCTAATTATGTTAACAGTGCATTTTTATATGTGTGTGTATGTGTAAGATAAAAATGCATTTGCCATTTACAAAATGCCAAGGAAAACAAATGTACGCACGCACAGAGAGTCAGGTCAAATACTGTTGATCCCAATAACCATCCCATTTCCATTTCCAAAACCCAATTCTTTTGATACGTTACGGAGACGAATTCTAATCAGATTTAGTTCGTTTTGAGCGCGTGGCAATCATCAAATAAATACACATGTTAGAAAAGTCTGTGTCGAATAATTAGCTAAAAGTGTCAAAGCTGATAGCGAAAATATTCCACAATTCAAAAATTTAAAGTAAACAAAACTGGCTGGCTATATAGGCTATAATAGCTACGCCCATTTGACTATAGCTATGGTGAGTTCTTATCTTTCGCAAAGTCATCGCACATAAATAATGCAAAAAGTAAATAGAATTTAAGAGCTACCATAAAACCGACTCTTAAAAGCCCTCCAGACGACAAACAACAGCAGCAACTAAAATTATGGTAAATATTTAATCTAGGTTGGGTTTTCGGTCTAGAGTCGAGAAGCAAACAAGACAAGGAGAAGTGAAAAGATAAATAGAAGAGAGTTCGACATATACCCCAAACCACATAATAAAAAATGTTGTCAATTTGATAAAAACGATGCGAAGATAAGCAACAAAATGTTATTAAATATTCATTCGCGTTGAATTAGCAGACAAATTAATTAGCGCTCTGCGATTTGACGCAAATAAATTGAGGGAAGGTTTATTTATGCGAACGCAGCTAACTTTAAGTTTGGTCGGAAATTACGTTTAACTTTATATGTTCTTTTTTTTAAGATTTCTTTAGCCTTGGCAAATGGCAAACCAAACTACTTAGGCAGCATCTGATTCATATATTAATTATTTTAATGTTTAATATTCGATTTCCAAAATTCGCAAATAGTTGAGTTTTAAATTTTCTAAAATTTTATTTAACTTAATATAGAAAACATTAATGGTGTTATATTTTAAATAGAATAAAGACAGATAAAAGGGTATCCTGCACCATGTTTAATGATTGAACAAATAAAAATAAAAAAAAAATTACGTGTTAAGATACGATTTCTTGTTTTAGATTATTTTGATGGCAGTTGAGATAAAGCATCGGGTATTTTATCATGCGCCAGTCATGCATATAATGTGTGTAAAAGACTTCAATCAGGCCACAGACACTACGCCACTCACACATACACATTATATGTTCAAGTCCCACACATTCATAGAGTATTTTAATAGCTAAACGCGCCGACAGAAAATGCGCAGTTCCAAAATATACGCAAAAAAATAAAAAGAAATACAATAAAAAAGATATTTTGTCTGACCAACAAAATGAGATTACATAAATACGTGACGTCACGACAAATGGAAGAGACCAACGCACGAACAATGGCGTGAACAGACAGACCATGGACTTTGTACCGTGCTGTCAATGTAACTAAAACTAGAACGAAGCCCCCAGATATTCAGATATGACAGCTGATTAATGCAATAAACGAGCTAACCAGAAGCTATGGGAAGTGGAGCAAGTGGGAGTTAAGCTCGGAGAGCAAAGTTTGTTTGGTGAATGCCAAATGACAGTCTACATTTATCAGCTGGGGTAAACAGAGAAAGAGAGCGCTGTGTGTCTTAGGGACAGATCATAACAGAGAGCACAAACATCAAATAAAGCCAAAAGGCCAGACATTGATTGGCTGATGCAAACATTGCATCATTCGGTTCCGTTCAGTTCAGCCGGTTCAACGAGACGATTTCTTTGGCCAAACGAAAGTGACGCAGTCATGACGCCTTCATATATCTCTCTCTATCTCTCTCTCTGTCAGCGACAATTGAAGGTTGATTCTCTGTCTCAGCTGCTGCTGCTGCTGTGGAATCCCCGAACCGAACGCGCTGTGCAAAAGTCTGAGCAAGTTTTTCATAAAATCAAAAGCAGCAAACACAAATAATTAAGAAAAGGCACAAGTTGAGCGACTTATCGACTTTGAGATACCCTTTTATTTTTATTTAATTTATATGACTTACTTAAGATTTTAGTCTTACATGCTTGGTTTCAAATAATCAATATAAAACTTTGAATTTAGCCACAAAATGCTCATTAGTCATATTTTTAAAAATTAAACAAATGCTTAAAGAGTTTTATTTACAAAAATTGAAAACTGTTCTTGAATAAAATTTGCCTTTATTTAAATTTGCCTTATTTTTGACTCGGCATTTAAAATGTAGAAGCTTGTATTCTAAATTCACATGTTGTTTTGTTATAATAAAAGTCAGTTTACTTAAAATGATATCTAAAAGAAATTTGGGTAGATTTTTCAGGTAAGCTGAAACTGTTAGCCTAAAATCAAATTTAGATTAAAAACAATTGAAGCATACAAAAAAGTCTTCCTTAAAAGCAAACTTCAGCTTCGTTTTATTTTACTGTTTTTTCGTGCTTACCGAAAACAAGACAAGAATAATAATTTTAAATGTTCAGCAGTTGCTTAGATTGATTTTCTTGATTGACGTTCGAATCTATTTTAGTTCAAGCTGAAAACATTTATACCCGATCCAAGCTGTTTTTCTCCCATATACGACCCCACGCGTGGTCCGTCATATCGTACAGGGTATACGCAGAAACCTGCACAACCAGCCAACAGCTGATTAGCCAGTTTGTTTTGTTTTACAATTGTGTGTGGGACAAATGCCAAAGCGACTGAAATCTTTTTTCCAGCATCGCGGGCCAGCATACTTAGAATACTAATTGAGGTACAGTTGTGCACAAAACACCATCAGACAAAGAGCAAATAAGGCGGGGTATATACACAGGTAAAATGTAGACGCCGAGTGCTAAGATGGCTTAACTCTTTACTTAACCAGGTGTTTAACCATTTACCTAATAGATGAACAGGTAGCCTAACATTTGTTGATCCCTCTCTCCCTCTCTCTTTTCCTTCACAGCTTGGTCGCTGCCCCAAAGAGCTATAATTTTCGTGTGGTCTGCCGGGCGCTGTCCGTCCAATATGGCGATGCGAAGACGCTGACGCCCGCCGTCCGGGATTATGTGGACAGGTGCGTGAATCTGTGCCAGCCGGAGCGCGTCCACATCTGCGATGGCAGCCCGGAGGAGAGCACTCTGCTGCAGAGCCTGATGGTGAAGCAGGGCACAATCCTGCCGCTGACCAAGTACGAGAACTGCTGGCTGGCACGCACCAATCCGGCTGATGTCGCCCGCGTCGAGTCCAAGACGTTCATCTGCACGGACCGCAAGGAGCAGACGGTGCCGGTGACGCCCAATGCCACGCCCGGCACCCTGGGCAACTGGATCTCCGAGTCGGATCTGAAGGCGGCCATCCAGCAGCGTTTCCCCGGCTGCATGAAGGGACGCACCATGTACGTGATACCCTTCAGCATGGGCCCGGTCGGCTCGCCCCTCTCCAAAATAGGCATTGAGATCACCGACTCGCCCTACGTGGTGGAGTCCATGAAGATCATGACGCGCGCCGGCGCTCCAGTGCTCCAGGTGCTCCAACGGGGCGATGGCCAGTTCGTCAAGTGCCTCCACTCGGTGGGCACCCCGGCCAGCGGTGTCCAGGCCCACGACTCCTGGCCCTGCGATCCCGAGCGCACCATCATCCTGCACAAGCCCGCCGAGAACGAGATCGTCTCCTACGGCTCCGGCTACGGCGGCAACTCGCTGCTGGGCAAGAAGTGCTTCGCCCTGCGCATTGGCAGCACCATTGCCAAGCGGGAGGGTTGGCTGGCCGAGCACATGCTCATCCTGGGCATCACCAATCCGCAGGGCAAGAAGATCTATGTCGCGGCCGCCTTCCCCTCGGCCTGCGGCAAGACCAACCTGGCCATGATGACGCCCACTCTGCCCGGCTACAAGGTGGAGTGCGTCGGCGACGACATCGCCTGGATGAAGTTCGACTCGCAGGGCGTCCTGCGCGCCATCAATCCCGAGAATGGCTTCTTTGGCGTGGCGCCGGGCACATCGCGTGCCACCAATCCCATTGCCATGGACACGATCTTCCGCAATACGGTGTTCACCAATGTGGCCTCCACCTCGGATGGCGGCGTCTACTGGGAGGGAATGGAAACGTCTCAGCTGGCCAATGTCAATGTCACCGACTGGCTGGGAAAGCTCTGGTCCAAGGAATCCGGCAAGCCCGCCGCTCATCCCAACTCCCGCTTCTGCACACCAGCCGCCCAGTGCCCCATCATTGATCCCGCCTGGGAGGATCCAGCTGGCGTGCCCATCTCTGCCATATTGTTCGGCGGCCGTCGTCCCGCTGGCGTGCCCCTCGTCTACGAGGCACGCGACTGGAAACACGGCGTCTTCATTGGCGCTGCGATGAGGAGCGAGGCCACCGCCGCCGCGGAGCACCAGGCCAAGGTAATTATGCACGATCCCTTCGCGATGCGTCCCTTCTTTGGCTACAACTTCGGCGACTATCTGGCGCACTGGCTGAGCATGGAGCAGCGCGGAAAGGTGCCTAAGATCTTCCATGTGAACTGGTTCCGGAAGAGCGACGAGGGCAAGTTCCTGTGGCCCGGATTCGGGGACAATTCGCGCGTGCTGGATTGGATCTTCCGGCGTGTGCAGGGCGAGAAGTGCTACGAGGAGTCGCCCATTGGTCGCCTGCCCAGCGAGGGTGCCATAAATGTTGCCGGCGTCGATGGCGATGTGGATCTCAAGCAGCTGTTCGAGCTGCCCAAAAGCTTCTGGCAGCAGGAGGTCAAGGAAATTGAGCAGTACTTTGAGGCCCAAGTGGGCGGCCATTTGCCACGCCCCGTGGCCGAGCAATTGACCGAGCTGAAGAAGCGCGTGGCCAGCATGTGATGTGTTACCACCATTTTGAGTTCCATAGGTTATTGGTAATCTTAGTTTAATAAAGTCTCATAAAAAACCAAGAAAAACGATTTTTTTATACCCAATTCCTACTGGCTGCTTCTTTTTTTTTTATGGCACAGGGCGGGGCTTATCGGGAGCGTGTGCGCCCGGAGGCCCGTCCAGAAATTGGCGTAAACAAGCATATAAAATTTATAATCACGTTAACCTCTCTGCACCGCTACGAATTATCAAGATCGCAGCGAAATCGCGTAAATAAATAATGCCACAATTTTCGGAACAGAAGAAGAAAAACGTTGATCTTTGGAAAAAGAAAAAAAAAAACAGTTGCCGGGGTCTGATTAAATAGTTGGTCACCGGGTGGTGCGATTCTAGAAGTCCATCGAAGCTGAAAGAAAGAGGCCTCCTCAACTGATAAGAAAAGTGTGCCTGAAAGGGGTTTTAGATCCGGTTAGCTCTTGGGAACAAAAAATGTTAACATTAGTCTTAACCAAAATTTATATGCTATATAAATCTGATTTAGTCTGAAGCATAAATAAATAGTTCTTTTGTAGATCATATGTGTTAACGGGTCAATGCTTAGGGATTTCAGGATTAAACAGTTAGAGGCTTACCTAAATACAGTTTGAACATAGACTGCATAAAAATTATATAGCCTTAAGTGGCAAGAAATTTCGACAATTTTGCTTGAAATTAATATTAATATAAAATCACATATAAAATTTTGAATAAGCAAAAAGCTGGTGTCAGATTTCATTATCTAGACCTTGAGGATAGGAATCTTTGCAAAGGATCGTTCAGAAAGATACCATCACTAACAAATATGGAAGGACTCTTTTGTAAGGAACACTCTTTTTCTAACAAAATATCAACTATGGATACCTAACAAGCATTAATAATAAAAAAAAACTGTAGCTGATATAATATAATATAATTCTGACATGCTTTTTATTAGAGCCCAGTAAAAAATATATTAATATTAAATTATTCAGATAAATTCTTTCGGATATAATTATGGTAAGAAAATTATAAGGTTCAAAATGAAATTTCTTTTCTAGGCTTATAGAAAAAGATCTATTATAGCTTCAGTCCTATAAGAAAATTAAGAACACATACACAAGATCCTGTTTAAGACTGCTTTAAACCGGAAAAATATACTCAATTGCTTAACAAAATTTGTAGATCCGGCTCAGAGTTAGTGCTATGAACTAAAAACAGAGCTCAGCTCTATATTTAGAATAAAATATTTTCCACTGCTTTCTAGAGTCCAGGGGCTCGTTTTACCAGACTGATAAGCCAATCGATGCTGTATTTAAATATATATTTTCTTATATAAAAATAATATATATAATACATATATATTGATTTGCAATATTATTTATTGATCCGCCATAATATAGACGTAAATTGAAAAAAATAAAGTCAAGTCATGAAACACGCTCTGCTATAGAAAAGCGATCTTTGTACGACGCGGGGACTTGTGGAGTGGAGAGTAGGGGAGTGTAGGGGAGTGTCTGAACTGAGGCAGCACATGCAGACAGTCGATGATGATGACGATGACGATGATGCTAATGATCATGCTGCTTATCAAGCTGAACTAGAAAAACAAGTCCATGGTTTATAAATAAATACACAAAAAAATTTCAGCGAATTTGTATTTAATTTTTTTGTTTTTTTTTTTCCATTTTAAGAGGCGCGTGCAGGCTGCTATTAAAAAAAAAACAACAAAACTTTAACTGGCAATCTTGAAGGAGTTGTTGAAGGATTTCAAGGTGTTCCAGTTCTTAAATGAATCGGATTTAGAGTCGCGTTTTTATATTTACTGGGTGCAGGTTGCACTGCGACATTTGGGAACCTTCATTTCTCCTTCCCAGAGCACCATGCGTCTATTCTTGGGTACATACGAAGATGTCATGTGAATACGCACCGCTGTCCATTCATGGCCTCCAAACCACTTGGCTGATGGCCATGGCCAACATTATAATAGAACGCTGGGATATTTCTCGCCGTCATCAGTTTCGCCAATAAGCGAACATATATAATTCTGGCAATTTGACAAACAGCAATCAAAAAATAAAACCATGTGATGTCGGGCCAAAAAAAGGCGTGGGTGGGCGCGTGGTGGGATCAGGCAGGCGTAACTATCACGCTTTATAGCTAGAAGTGGGAATTTGTTTATGTGAAACAAGTAACAAACGAGATTGAACAGGGAAGAGTTTGAGGTAGTGGCCCCTTAGTATTAGTAGATCATCCGTGATCTGATAACGTAAATTATCTATATATTATAGATTCTATAAATAAGCGCAGAATTTATAGATTATGCATATTATGTTTTATATATTTCTGTCAAAGGCAATCAAAATTGCAATATTATAGATCAAAGATCATACAAAAAATCATAAACAAAAACAAAACAGTTTAAAAGTGAAGAATTTTATATTTTTGAAAATTAATTTGCCACCGATAAGTATACCTGGAAACCACTTGTAATAATTACGTGTCACAAAATAGATAACTGGTAGAAAAGGAAACGATAGTTGGTTGTTTATCACATTGATCCATAATTGGCGATTTTCAATAACTGTGTACACCCAACGTAAGCTATTTACGTACTTGTGTACGATAGCGAGGTGGTAAACAAACATAAACAAAATAATTTAATTAGCAGCTAGCGAAAAGAGTGTAAATAAATATCAACTCTAGTTGCTCCAGTTGATTCTTATCAAAGCGAGCGGAACGCGCACTATCAAAATCATAAAAAAAAAAAACAGCGAAAACGAATTAAAGCGGCAAAAAAAAACCAAACAAAAACAAAAATAAACGTAGAATTTACTGAAACTTGCCACAGCGGCGACGACGTCAATGACAACAAGGCCTGTTGCCAAGCGGCGGCAACATGTGCCCCCTCACTCTCCCACACTCCCCCTGATCCAAGCAAACGCTGTGAAAAACCAAAACAATTGCCGAGCCTCCCAGCGAGCGGCCAATCAGCGTGTCCGAAGTTTGACCCGAGACGCGCGCGCGTCTCATAAAAAGTCTAAAAGAGAAACAATAACAAAAACCAAACAACCACAGCCGAATCGAACCGAACGGAGCCGAACGCAAGCCGATCGTGTGGCCCCCGATAATCATGTTCTAGTCGCATCGGGCAGGCACCAGCGGCCGGAAAGCGTATAAAAGGAAGACAGCGGCGAGCAGTTGGCATCAGTTACTCGTGGACTGAGTAAATGGAAAGATCAAGTGAAACATTTAATTTCAGTGATCTGAAAATCAAATTAATTTTTGACAAAAAACTCTGGAGGAACATATGAAAGCATAAAGCAACAACAGCTCACAAATACCAAATTGAACTAAATCAACAACAAACAAAAAAAAATTGTGATAATTAAATTGTGATATTTGACAAATTTAATTGTTTTTTGCTAAAAGAAAAGAAATAGCAAAATCAAAAGCTAATTTGTGCGCCATATATTCCAAATTCTAAACTAAATAATTTTAAATACAAATAAACAATAAAAAACTAACAAAATGCCCGAGCTCATTGAACAAAGCAAAATTATGTAAGTAAAAGAAGAAAGAAAAGCCAAACACCACGCCCAGAAGTCTCTAGGCATTTTCATAGCTTGCTACAAAAATGTATTTTTAACGAGAAAAAACTGCATTCGTTTTTTTATTTGAATGCAAACAAAAAATGTGCAAAAAATAAGCAAGATAAAATATTTGAAAAATGTTACTTGCAAAAAAAAAAAGAATTCATTTTCCAAATATTCAAAATTTAACTATTCCATAATATTCAAAAGATAAAAATATTCAGGATTTAAAAAAGAAATTAAACATAAAAAATAATTTTTGATTCTTGTTTTACTCAAAAAGTTTTAATATAAATGCTTACCCAATATTTTGTAATTTTTTTAGTTCTTATAACGAAAAAATTTTTTAAATTTGCACAGAAAATATATATATATTTTGACCTACCACAAATTCTTATTTTTGATCTACTGATTCACTTTGGCAACTCTCACTGATAAATCTCTCTCTCTCTCTATTTCTACTTGCAGCTCTGGCAATGGTTGCGGCCTCCCCCAGCTGCACAAGCTGAGCCAGGACAACTGCGGCCTTTATAGCCACATCCGAGGTATTCCCACTTCGTATGGCGATGTGAGCACCTTGAGTGCCGGCGTGCGCCGCTTTGTGGAGGAGGCGATTGCTCTGTGCCAGCCCGATCAGGTGCACATTTGCGATGGCTCCGAGCAGGAGAACAAGATGCTCATCAAGACCCTGCTCGAGTCGGGCACCATTGTGGCGCTGCCCAAGTACGAGAATTGCTGGCTGGCCCGCACCAATCCGGGCGATGTGGCCCGCGTCGAGTCCAAGACATTCATCTGCACCGAGGAGCGCGACGAGACCATTCCCACGCCCAAGGAAGGTGTGAAGGGCACGCTGGGCAACTGGATTTCGCCACCGGACATGGAGGCGGCCATCCAGCAGCGTTTTCCCGGCTGCATGAAGGGACGCACCATGTACGTGGTGCCCTTCAGCATGGGTCCGGTCGGTTCGCCGCTCTCCAAGATCGGCATTGAGGTCACCGATTCGGCCTACGTGGTTGCTTCTATGCGCATCATGACCCGCATGGGCGCCGCGGTGCTCCAGCAGCTGGCCAAGAACGAGGAGTTCGTGCGCGCCCTGCACTCGGTGGGCACCCCAGCCAGCGGTGTCGTCGAGCAGCCCTCGTGGCCCTGCGATCCCGAGCGCACCATCATCCTGCACAAGCCTGCCGAGAATCTGATCGTCTCCTACGGCTCCGGCTACGGCGGCAACTCGCTGCTGGGCAAGAAGTGCTTCGCCCTGCGCATTGGCAGCACCATTGCCAAGCGGGAGGGATGGCTGGCCGAGCACATGCTCATCCTGGGCATCACCGATCCCAAGGGCGTCAAGAAGTACATCACCGCCGCCTTCCCCTCGGCCTGCGGCAAGACCAACCTGGCCATGTTGAACCCCTCGCTGGCCAACTACAAGGTGGAGTGCGTCGGCGACGACATCGCCTGGATGAAGTTCGACTCGCAGGGCGTTCTGCGTGCCATCAACCCTGAGAATGGCTTCTTTGGCGTGGCGCCGGGCACCTCCACGGAGACGAATCCGATTGCCATGAACACTGTGTTCAAGAACACCATCTTCACCAATGTGGCGTCCACCTCGGACGGCGGCGTCTACTGGGAGGGCATGGAGAGCAGCCTGGCACCCAATGTACAGATCACCGATTGGCTGGGCAAGCCCTGGTCGAAGGAATCCGGCAAGCCCGCCGCTCATCCCAACTCCCGCTTCTGCACACCCGCCTCCCAGTGTCCCATCATTGATCCCGCCTGGGAGGATCCAGCTGGCGTGCCCATCTCTGCCATGCTCTTCGGCGGCCGTCGTCCCGCCGGCGTGCCCCTCATTTACGAGGCCCGCGACTGGACACATGGTGTCTTCATTGGTGCCGCTATGAGGAGCGAGGCCACCGCCGCCGCCGAGCACAAGGGCAAGGTGATCATGCACGATCCCTTTGCGATGCGTCCCTTCTTTGGCTACAACTTTGGCGACTATGTGGCCCATTGGCTGAGCATGGAGAAGCGCGGAAAGGTGCCCAAGATCTTCCATGTGAACTGGTTCCGCAAGAGCGACGAGGGCAAGTTCATGTGGCCCGGATATGGCGAGAATTCGCGTGTGCTCGAGTGGATCCTGCGCCGTTGCAATGGGGAGTCCTGCTACGAGGAGTCGGCCATTGGCCGCATTCCCGCCGCTGGTGAGCTCAATTTGGCTGGCATGAAGGAACAGATCGATGTGAAGCAGCTGTTCTCGCTGCCCAAGGAGTTCTGGACACAGGAGGTGCAGGATATACGCAACTACTTCGAGTCGCAGGTGGGCAAGGATTTGCCCGCCAGCATCTATGCGGAGCTGGACGAGCTGAAATCACGCGTTGCCAACTTGTAAGATGGACATTTGGCCAGCTGAGAATTTATCACAACTACCCATCCCCCCTCCCACACATCTTTACCCGCCTTGCACCACCCGTAAACCTAAGCAAACCTATCCCCAAGTACCATAAAAAAAAAACAACATACCCCACAAAACACCGTATATACTCTATATAACCGGCAGACTATATATGCTAACAACACGAAATTCTTCACTTAGTCGTTTCTCTAGCATTTAAGCCACAGACTTCCAAAACTATTTATTTGATAAGCGTTTATCCTTAAGGCTTAAGCTAAGACCTGTATATATGAAAGAAAAAAACAGAAATTTATAATAAAACCAAAAGATTTTACCACAAAAAAAAAAAACGTAAAATTTTTTACTCTTCTTTTTTTCAGCAAAAACTTTAACTAGTAAAATAAAATGGGACAAAAAAAGGCAAAGAAATAGAATTCAAATAATAAAGTACAAAACATAATATATAATAATAATAAAATAAAACTCAAAACTAAATAAAGAAAAATAAAAAATTTATTAAAATTAAATATACATATATAATATAATCTTGAATATAAATTAAATAAATTGAATCTAAACTTTAATATATATTTTGGTGTTTATATAATGTAAAAACATAAAAAGACAGCTAAAAACAAACCGTTTAAGCCAAAACACATTCAGCACACCATTCAGGCTAAGATCATATTTCATATCATATTTTAAAAAAGCTAACACATCCGATGAAAGCAAAATATAAGCCGCGTAAAGAAGTTAGAGAAAACCTCAACATTTTACCAGAAGCCAAAAGCAAAACAGAAATATTCAAAATAAAAAAAAAAAACAAAAACGCTGTCAAGCAAGGCAGAACTTCCAGGCTGGAAGAGCTTTTGAGCGTAAAGCTTTTTGGTGGGCCTGCGACAGACAAAAATGCAGCCGAGTCGTGTGGCATGCCACAGTTCAGCTCGAGCTGCGTGCGCGCTCGGTCGGGCCATATTGTGCGGCAGCAAGCGGCATTGTTGCAGCGCGCGTTCAAGCGGAAACGGAAGTGCAGCGAAAGCAACAAGAAAAAAACTGTACAAACTGTTGCTCAGTTGTTGATGTGATTTTGTGTCGTAACGCAATTAAGACAATTAGCAGAGTTAATTTCGCAAATTAACAACTGGCAAAAATTTCAGAAAATTGTACAAAATAAAATTTAAAAAAAATGGTAAACATGAAATATGGTTTTAACATTGAGTTGTAAGCTTTGTGTGTGTGTGTTGGTGTGTGTGTGCGTTTGCTGTTAAGCTGCGATTTGACATGTTGATTTATGCGCTGCCTCACACATACGCTAGATCGCTCTCCCCCTCTATGTATGTATGTATGTATGTGTGTGTGTTTGTATGTACTTGTGTGTGTGTGTGTGTAGCTGGGATTACGCCTGTGCCTGTTTGGCACTTGTTGCGCTTGTTGCCTCGCCTCGCACACGGCTCGCATTCGCTTAATTGCTAATCCTCGCGCCCAACTTTGACGCCAGACGCGTCTAATTACACGTAAGTTTGCCACACACACAAACAACTGTCCCACCTGTCGCCGTTTACCGCCACCCTCAAATGACGCATTTAAAAGCAAATTGGCCAGTCCAAAAGGAACTGCGCCCCACTTAATATGCCATCAACATGAGATTTGCGCAAATGGCGCGCGCCAAGAATTATGTGTTGCAATAAAATCGATGGCAGCTAGAGGGAGGGGGTGGTGATGGTGATTTCTAATAACTAAGTTGTGAACGTGACTTTTGGCCCACAGTTCTAATTTGACCCGAGCAGCTGACCAGAGACCAGAGACCACAGCTCGTCAGCGCTGTTAAATAGGCTACACTTTCTTGACGTCTTTGCTATATTGCTTGATCCTAAGTGTTTTATGGACTTTTCTTGTTTATGCTTTGGCCGCACACAGACAGACACAAACACACCCAGAGACACGCATTTATTTTTACAATAAACGCTAATTCTGCAGCCAAGTGCTGGTCAGAACAGGCTGGAACACAGGGGGGCGGGGTTAAGTTGGTCGAGAAGCCGCTGCTTTGTGTGGCTGCTGTGAAAATATTTATGTTTGTTTAGTGTGTGCGTCTGTGTGCTGGTTGTTGTGTGTGTGTGTGTGTGTGTGTTAAATATGTGCTTAACGGGTGCGGGCATGTAATTAAGCAAAGTTTACTAAAAGGGTTATCCAGGAAAAGGACACCAAACAAATACTCCAGTTAATGTGGCTAAGAGTGGGAGAGGGATCTTGGCACTCCGAAAAAAGATGCATTTACAAGTTTTACTATAAAATATAATATAATTCTTATATTAGTTGTTAAACCTGGTAAATTTGCATTAGTTATGCATTACCTAATTAGCGCGTATTTTTATGACTTTTCCGAATACCAAAAATT
The DNA here is from genome assembly GCA_004143825.1 of Drosophila micromelanica. NCBI lineage: Eukaryota > Metazoa > Arthropoda > Insecta > Diptera > Drosophilidae > Drosophila > Drosophila micromelanica. The sequence continues at coordinate 9,310 of SCDY01000010.1, read as the reverse complement.
CTTAAATGTGAGAACTTTTTAATGCCAAAATTTCTGATTATCAGACTCAAATTTAGGAGCTTTTTTAAACCAAAATTAAATAAGACTTAAACTGGGAAACATTGCAAAATAATCAAGAATTTGATAGCTTTTATCAAATTCAAATGCTTGAATAAATCTCAAAATACTTTTCATAAGAATTTGCAATTTTTTTGCAATTATAAACTTTAATTTTTTCCTCCAAGTGCAGAGGTTAACCACAAGTTAATGGCTTTGAGAAATGCACTTGGGTTCATTACACTCCATGAAGTTAATAGAGATGTTGTGTTTTACACTCATAAAGCTCCCCACACACGCACACATCCGTATATATATTCACACACGCCCACACACACACACACACACACACACACACAGATAGAGGGCGAGGTTTTCTGCTGCGGGTCACAGACATTTGAACTCTTTCTGATGACTCTGAGCCATCTTGTATTTCATATACTATGCGTAATACTTACACAAATTACATTGTCAATTCAGGCAAGTCCTTGAAATATGCAAATCCTTTACCACGTTCAGCCCACTTTTCCCCCGTACCTTTTTTTTTCATGTCTACCCACACAAATTCTACGCTAAATCAAATCACTTTCAGTTGGTTTGGCCCTCAGGTTATTTCGCTGAAATGTATGCATAAATTGTCAAATACAGACGAGCACGACTATGACGAACAGTGCTGTCAATGCAATAGATGTTTAAAATTGTCTTTTAATTTTATTTTAAAGGAAGTTTTTTATTTTACTATTTCCGCAGTTTAATTATGTCTTATTTATGTCAACTTATCTCCATAGGGATTTAAGTGCTTTTGAATTATTTCTTTGCATCGCGGCATTCTTATTTCAAATTCTTGGAAAAGGCTCAGGGCATACAAATCAGATCAAAGTGGAGCGGAAATCATAATAATTCCGTTATAAAACAGCATTTTTTGGAAGAATTCCATTCAATAAAATGCAGAGGTCAAGTTCGATTTAGCTTTAAAACAAATTCTAAAGAGTTTTTAATATAACATAACAATTAATAAATATTTCTAACGAGAAATTTATATCACAAATTTTTCCTCTTTAAAAATAATTTTTTTTCTCTAGTTCAGCTTAGCAAAGTTTCACTGTATACTGAAACTTTAAAACTTTGAGGACCACAATCAACTTTTTATTTTTCGTGACCTTTCACTTATTTATTTTGCATGTTATTTAACTGTAACTTTATCTTTTAAGCTACAGCGTCAAGCCGATTGATTGATTGACCAATTGATTGAGCGAATTAACTTTTACAGTAGCTAATGCTGAATATATCTCAATTATATTGTACTGCATAAGATACTTTTCTTGCTGCTGACTTTTCTATAGAAATACTCAGTGAAAATTCAATCCATAAAATACAAAGCTATAAGCCACAAACAAAGATCTTTGGGTTTGGATATGGCATTCATGCATAGACAATACACATAATGGCCTTATATAGAAACCCAAAAACGAAGACCAGTTGAATGGGAGTTGGTAAGAGTTCTGCGCTGTTTAGTTGGGTTTGGCTTTTATCATTGACTTGTTGTTGTTCTCGCTTTTCTCAGAATTTCGCACAATCAAAATTGTTGTCCATTCCTTTGACTGGCCTTGAACTAATATGAAACTGTTGTCTATTCAACATTTTTATGATTATTCCATACATGTCGCAGTCCCGGCCCTCTTGCACTTTCTCTCTCTCACTCTCACTTTCTCTCCGTCTGATATGATTGGTTTCGGTGGCAACAGGACAGGTTCCGTATTTCCCAGGCACACCGAAACGTAGTTAGGCAATGAGATTGACAGAGTGCCGTGAATAAATATTATATACCCTGTAACTAGACCAACAACTGTACTACAACTGGAGAGCATGCACAAACAAACGCAATACAAAAAAACCAAGTATAATATTTATTCTTAGCTTTTAGCCAGAATTCTAGTCTCGGTAGAATGTTTATTTTGAATTTGAAAAGTTTAAAATTAGTTTTTGTCAATTTTCTCATAAAGTTTAATAAAAAGTTCTAAGAAAGCAATTTTAATCGATTTTGTTTTTGAAGTATACTCATCAAGAGAATAAACTGAGCTCAGAATAGTTAAAAGTACAGAAAAAAATTTTTTATTTTATTGCCTATTGCCTATTGCCTATTTTTATTTTATTGCCTATAAATAAAAGAAATAAAAATACAAATTTGTATACTATAAATATATTGAATAAGCATACTGAGAGACCTTAGCAAAAATTCTTGAAAAAATGGTGCACAAACATTTATATTATATTATATTATTACCAAAGTTATTCTTAGCGAGGATTTTGATTCTTTTACATAAACATATAACATATAACATTCTGTTTTTTTTCTGTTATATAATATTCTAAGCACTCTGAAAGAAGCTTAATATAGAAATCAAAACCTTTTTTTATCTATGTATGGGAACTGCAAAATTTATTTCCAATTGTTGAATATGTTTAGTGTCCAACAATTTAATATCTCACACCTGACACATGTCGGAAACTTATTCAATCGCATTATATTCCCAGTTGATGCAACATTTAGGGTGTATAAACACCAACAGGTACCATAAAAGTACTCATTTGCTCGTCCACATGTATTCAGTGTATTCGCATTTATATTATTTGCTTTACAATATGAACACGTGTCCGCCCGCGTTGTCTGTCTCGAACGAGTGGGTGTCCGTCCGGCTATTTGTATAGGGCTCATACAATAGATAAGTTATTTGGCGAGCGGACCGGGGTCAGGTGGCGGCAAAGGCAATGACAACAGTTGGAGATTCACGTTACGAGCCATGCGGACAGGACACCAGCTGGACTTAGAGCCGGACAATAAAATGGGACACTAGATTTGCCCATTTAAGCGACAGTGCGATTTTATGGGATGAGGGGTATTTATTTATTTTTTTTTTTCATCTTTGTATTTTGTATACCCTGGAAGCTTATAACAAAAGAAACGGAGCATTATTAAATTCTGTATGTAAAAAAGGTAAAGGTAGATGCAGATTGGATTTAGGTTGTATTACATTAAATATTAAAATAATAAAAATATGCCACATTTTAAGAATATATAATAAAATGTCAAATCGTTTAATATTTCATAACTTTATGCAGAAGTTTATAAAACATATTATTGAAATGTTTAAAAAATATCTACTTAAATATGTAAGAGTGATTTTACTTTAAAAATAATTCTTTCAAAATTTAGACGACTTTTATCTAAATTTTCTATTTTTGAAACCCCTTTTATTATTTTTTCCGCAATAATTTATTGACTTCAAATAAGAGGAAATTTAATAGTAAATAACGAATATAAAATTGATTAAATAATAATAATAAGTAACTAAATAATATAAAATAAAATCATAGATTATCCCTTTGGGAATATAAAAATGTGTTTTGTTTAATTGTTTGTATAAATCCTTATAGATACTTTTGCTGTTCTGAAAATTAGATATCACAACTTAGAATCAGTTCTGCAAATAGAGCTCTTTAAGCTCTATTGATTTTAACATTACCTAATTACAGGGTAACTTTTTGGCTCATCTCTTCCACCCGTGGCCATTATTCGTTGCCTTTATTATCATTTGGGGCGCAGACTGCCATAAAACTATAGTACAAATAGTTTCTAGGGGTGTCTTGCTGCAACAATCAAAACAAAATCAGTTGACAGCTGTCCCCCAGAAGTTTCTTTGTGGCTGCAAAATGCTCAACACTTTTCCAGGTAATGCTGCAAGAAACTGGGCAAATTATAGCACCTGAGTCTGAGTCGCAAAAGCGAAAGTAGAAGAAGAAGACACAGACTCGCCAGTCAGTTGCAGACTTGGCTCAAGTTAAGCAACTTCTGCAAAACGCTGGAGAAAACTTCTGGAACAAATCTTTTGTAGCCACAACAAAAACTTGAGTGTGGCAGCTATGTGTGACAGTGTGTGTATATATATTGATGTGTTTTTTTTTGTGTGTATGTGCGTGCGGTAACTGTGTTGAGAGCTGGCAGTTTGTAAAGCTGCAGCCAAGAGAAATATAAGCAGTGACCGACCAATAAGATACCCTGTATCCATTTGAGTGCTTCTTAGCCGTATATAACTCAAAATTATATTAAAGTATTATCAATGTATATTTGTGTCTAAAAAGTAAATTATATTCGCTATACGACAAATTTCGTATCAACAACTCAAATAAAACGTCAAGGTTGAAAAACGATATTTATCGATTGAGATAAGATACAAAAATTTTTACAAAGAAATTCTGCGTATAATGAAATATTTGTAATTTCACGTTCTAAGCTGACAAACTGTGATAGGAAATCATATTTTATGAAAATTTAAGAAAGTTTTTAAACAATATACAAAGTATCAGAATATGAAATAAATGATTGGGTATTGAATATATTTTTTCAGCATATGACATAAAGTTTTTAAATCTATAGACTTAAAAATATTACAATATTATTGATTCTTAACAATTTAAAAAAAAGGGGGATTCAGGGGATTCGTATTTCAGCCATTATATAGTTATAATCGATAAATATCGATTTTTATAAAATAAAAGTATGAACTTGATGTGATAATTGATAAATATTTTCTTCTTTCACCGGTTACAAACTTTCACACGACTGAAATATGCCCCCCTTTTTTTGAAAACTATTGTCAATGATTACAGGGTATCACAAACATTAACATTTTACGCACAGCTAAAGAACTGTTGCATGCAACATGACTGTGTAGTTTGCAACGCGAACGCGATGGCAGCTTAACACGCGCCACTAAGACGCAAATGGGGTGGGTTGGGGTGGGTGGGGGAGTTAGGGGATTGCTAAAGGCTGGGGATAATATGGGTATCCCGGGGCTAGCCAGAGCCACTTGTGCTGTCAACTTAAAGCGAGATGAACGCACATTTCGCAACAATTTGCTGACACACGAAGCAAACACACGCTTCGAGGCATTTCAGCTGAAAATGTGGGCAGCATTAGTGAAGGGGCAGATAGGAGGGGGGAGGAGCGGAAGGAGGGGGTGCCACTCACTGACATTGCGCCGAAGCTGTTTTATGAGTTTTGGTTTTATTGTAGTTTTGCATTATTTTATTAAATAAAGATAAAATCATAAATTATGTGTGTGTGTGTGTGTGTGTGTGTGCGTGTGTGTGTGTTGAGTAATGGCCCGTGATATTTACACATGAGTGGCATTCAACTTGCAGCAGGAACAGCAGTAAATCTTCGCACATTCGTTAAATATGGCACAGCAGCAGCACAGCTGGGATGGCGGCGACTGCGCGACGGGATCCGGCTATGGGGCGCACAGCCATTCACAGCACGGACACAAGCCGGGCCACGGTGGACACAAGACGCCCGCACGTGCGGCGAGCAATCCGTTGCCCTACAAGGGAGCCACGCCCAAATCGCCCAGGTAAGCTAACTTGAAGTTCAACTTGAACTGAATGTACACATATGTATTCGATATGTAGAAGCTATCATCCGGCGCCGCCTTCAGTGTATGCCACGCCCACCCAGGCTGGCAGCTGCTACGCCTACGGCAGCTACGAGCCGCCGCGCAGCCCCAAAATAACCACAACCTATGCGAACGACAGCTGCGACGAGGTGAGCAGCTCGACGCCCTCGTCCTACTACCAGACGCCGACCTCGGGCTCGATGGACGATTCCGCATCGCTGCTCAGCGGTCCGGCGACACGCAGTCCCAAGTCGCCGTGTAAGTTTGTCTTCGATGCGGTCAGTCCGGGCACGGGTCCCGGCGGCGGACCGGGCTTGGATCAGTGCGCGCTGGGCAAGAAATTTGAATACTATGAGCCCATCTCACCGGACGACGGTTCACTGTACTACGAGCCGCCCAGCTCGCCGCGCCGTCAGGGCTCCAAGAAGCTGATGCGCAGCACGCAGCCGGCGCTGGAGCAGCTGCCGCAGCTGACGACGACGGGGGTGAGCGGCAAGCGGCGGCGGGATGAATGGGAGCTGCCGGTGATCACCAAACTGGATGCACGCTGCTTGAACGCAGCCGCGTCCGCGGCAACAGCAGCATCTTACGGCAGCTCATCTGGTGGGTATTACGGCTTGAAGCGGGACTCGTGCGTCACCGAGTGCACACAGCTGTCCATGGAGTCGGGCGAGACGCAGACACAGCACACCAACAGCACGCTGGTGACCACGACCACGACCAGTTTCAGTTACACGGACACGGACGCCGGACAGCCGATGCAGCACCAGCAGCTGCAACGCCAGCGGCGGCATGCCATCAACATCACCTCGAATCCAGGCTATCAGGTGCTGCACAGCTCGCACTCGACGCTGGATCGCACCTGCTCCGACAGCGTTGTCTCTCTGCGCTATCGCAAATCCACCAGTGACCTGACCCAGGACGCCGATCACGAGCTGAGCGGCTGCAAGCCGACCAAGCCCAAGCGGGATGCGGTCGAGTACAAGCCCCGCCGGCGTGGCAGCTCCAAAGGCGGATTGGCCTACTTGGCCAGCCGACGCAGCTCGCGCGAGTCCATGAAGAGCGCCTGCTCGAATACATCCATTTTCTCCAACGATGACATCGGACCGCTGGCCTTCCAGAGCTCCAACCGCGGACGTCAGCGGCGAACATCCAACTTTTTGGAGCTGCCAGGTGGGTACCGTTCTGGTATTTGATAGATATATATATATACATACATATTTGTGTAAATATATACCAATGCTTTAAGGTTGTGTTCCCCATTTTACACACTTGAAATAATTTAAATTTTCTGTAACTGTGACTTCCATTTTCCTTTAGAAAATTGCATTAAACTTAGTTGAATTTTCCAAGCCTTGTAAAAACTCGTATTTTATATAAATATTTGATTTTTAAAATAAGTTTGAAGTTAATCAAATGAAAAATCAATTTCTGACTAATCTACAAATGTTTATTCTATTTATAGAGCTTTAATAATAAGATTAAAGCGGTTCAGATACAAATTTTATATCCGTTTTCAAGCAACCCAATCCCCAAATTTTCACACCGAAATATCAGATTTTTACATAGATCTTTTAAATGGAGACTATAAAATAGATGCACTTTGCTTTTTTAAAGTTGATTAATCAAAATCTGAGAATACACATATGTAGTTTTTTCTTTTCTGAAGAAACACAAATTTTTTTTTAAAAACCTCTATTAACAAGAAAGTTAGTAAGAGTGTTATATAACGTGTACATCATTCTCCAATATACTTTACACTGAATATCTTTGAATATCTTTGCAATCAAAAATTGTTTTAAAAATTTTTGAGTAAGTAAAAATAAAGAGTAAAAATCAGCTGCCTATCTCTCACAGTTTGGGCTGTGCGCTGCCCATCAATCATCAATCAATCAATCATACAGAAAAGAAAACCCATTTTATATGCATAAAAGAAACCTGATTCCAATTTCCAAACAGTGCCCGATCATATACGGCCGCGCGTATGCTCGTTGCCGGAGCGTCCGTACAATCCGAGGGCCAGCGATGATCTTTATCGGCTGCGCCACTTTTCGATTAGCAAAGGGAACGTGGTCAATTGCGGGGATTCGATAATTTCGCGTCGGTCGCGCAGCAATACGAGCGTGAATTCGACCAACAGTCGGGCCAGCGAACGTTCCCCGTTCGAGGGCAGCTGCTGTGGAGCGGGCTATGCGAACGTGGACTCGCTGCCCGCCTCGCCGGACGAATCGGAGAATCTGGAGCCACCGCCGCCGGTGCGTTACCGGGTCGTGATGTTGGGCGATGCGGGCGTGGGCAAAACGGCGCTGGTCAATCAATTCATGACCTCGGAGTATATGCACACCTACGATGCGAGCTTGGGTAAGTTGAGAGCTCCCGAGTGAGTAGTTGTTGATATCCTTTCGATGGAACCTATGCGTGTCTATGATCCTTAGCCGATCCCATGCCCGCTGGTTTCCACTTGCGTCTATAGAGTTTAATTCCGATCTGAGTTTTAGACGATGAGTTCGGCGAGAAGACGGTCAGCGTCCTGCTCGACGACGAGGAGTCCGAAATGGTGTTCATCGATCATCCCAGCGTCGAGATGAGCGTCGAGAATTCCCTATCCACCTACGAGCCGCACGGCTGCGTCGTTGTCTTCTCCGTGGTCGACAAGGGCTCCTTTCGCATCGCCGAGGAGATTATCAACTACCTGTGGCAAGAGAACTACACCAAGGACAAGGCAGTTATCCTTGTGGGCAACAAGGCGGACTTGGCTCGTGCGCGACTTATCACGTCACAGGGTGAGTATCGACGGAAATGGGCGCGTGTCCAAATAAAATAATATAAATTCTGAGTATTTTAGAATATACTCACTCAGGTATCGCAGAATATATGTACTAATATTGTTGAGCGGAACTTGTTTGTTTAGCTTTCCAGAAATCACATCGGTTCGCTTCTTTTAGTTAATTTGAGTCCATGCTTTTTTAAAAAAGAACAAGCAGGAGGTGGTCTTATTGACAGCTTAGGGCTGGGTGCTTAGTCAATATATCGATAACACCGATAAACTGTGTTATTCGAATAAACGTAAATACATATCGGGATTTATAAAATATAATGGGATTTTAAGTCAAGTATTTAAATGCAGTTAAGTATAACATCGGTATTTTTTATGTGCATTCTTAACTGTGGGGAATTATTGATAATAATATAAAGATAACAGAAGAACATATGAGAATAATGTAAAATAAATTTAGATGAGTCTAAATATTGGTCCAAATTCATGTCAAAAATTTTCGAATATCTACCCTAGTGTTCCCATATAAGGATAGGTCTCAACTTTCCCTAGTCGTAACTTTGCCAAAACTCAA